>RJWM01025635.1:0-29337 GCA_004363535.1 Dasyprocta punctata | reverse complement strand
CTTTTAAAAAGTGAGGGCCCAGCTCTGTCATGGGTGAGGTGTCTACCAGCTCTTGGAACTCAATTTCTTACCCTGTAAAATGCAAGTCAGCCCACTGACTGTAGCCTGAGGGGCTCTCTGAGGCATTCTGTTTGCTGACAATCAGAACAGCTCTGCCAAATGCTCCCATGTATCCCTGTTACTGTCTGTGCAGGGGAATCCCACTGCAGTCCCAAAGAGCTGGGCTCTGATCAGTCCACTGGGTGAGACATGTGTGTCTGCTACTGAAGTGGCTTCCCAGGGCTTGGCTTGAGAGAACCCCAACAGATCTGAACAGGGAACAGGAAGTGCACCAGCTCAGGCTCCCAGGAAGTCCTATTTCACAAACCCCGCCCTCATATTACATCACTTCCTTCCCTGACTTGGCTCAGATACCCACAGCTTCTCAGAGTGACTCTTTGCCTGTGAGACTTAGGGCCATTTCCAAGGCCCCAGGAGCCAGGCGACTCACTGGTGACTACAAGGGAACCCCAGGAGCTTGCTCTAGGAGGATGCTTATAATTTAACTGCAGGCCACAAAAGTGACAGCCAGCAGGTCTCTTGCAGGGAGGGCTTATGAATCAAACCAGCTTCATGTTTATCTGAGGAACCAGCAGGGTGGAAGCATTTCCTGGGTTGCCCTGGAAGTCTCCTGGTTTTACCCGTGACCATCCCACATCCCAGAGACCCCTCCATCCTCAGCGAACTGGGTTTGAAAATATCATTGTCCATAAGAATCGGCACATAGGGCCATGCAAACTATAAATTTCTGAGGTGGGTCTGGTCCAAACGTTTTCCTGACCACACTATGGTATTAGTGTGAACTTACTGTGAGTTTATTCTTCCTGGAATCTCACATTAGGCTCCCAGTGGTTCTTGAGCCCATGTGGACATTAGAATCAGCTGGGGCTAGCATTTAAAAAATGCCAGTGCCTAAGCTTCACCCCTGATCAGTTAAATTAGAATCTCTTGATGCAGGCTCAGTGCACTGGAATTTTATATGAAAGCTCTTTTTCTCTTCGGCAGCAACCCCAGTAGACAGACCCGACTTCTTGCCATTGCACTGGTACACCAGCTCATGGATGCTTTTGTTTGCAAACAATTT
Organism: Dasyprocta punctata; assembly: GCA_004363535.1. Taxonomy (NCBI): domain Eukaryota; kingdom Metazoa; phylum Chordata; class Mammalia; order Rodentia; family Dasyproctidae; genus Dasyprocta; species Dasyprocta punctata. The sequence continues at coordinate 28,214 of RJWM01025635.1, read as the reverse complement.
GGTTCACAAATAAAAGCATTTGGCAAAATTTTGTCTTTTTTTGAAAACTCTACATTGGGTGACAAACAGAACTGTGGTCATCTTTCTTGCACAAACACAAATCTGAGCATCCTTTCTGAAATTGTGGAACTGGGTTCCTCAAGTTTATGAATTGAGGTATTGTATTTATCCTGGGCTCCATGTCCTGAGGGCTTTAACTGCCCCTGGGTTCAGTGCCCCCTTTCAGTGCCCCCTTTAACCCCTACCCTTTCTCCTCCTGCATAACACAGGAAAGATAATTCTGAGCACAAAGTGGTATCACTTACTGAAATTGAAGGCAATTATCATTTCTAGGTATAAAACCTCAAGAACTATTTGGACAAGTGCATAAAGGAATATATACAAGAATGTTAATTGTACCTTTGCTGGCAATAGAAAAATCCTAGAAATAAAGTGTGGCAGTGAGTTCATCTACTGGAATACTACTCTGCAATGAAAATGAATTACTCAGATGTACAGACACCAACACTGGAACAAAGTGACCACAGGACTTTGCTAAAGTTATAGGCAACTGACCAATTTCTTGGGGACTTTGTCAGGCAGATTGTGTTGGGGTGGCAGGCTCCTGGCAGCCTGGCAAGAGCAGCCTCTTGCCAACTGGTCCAGCTCATCCTGTCTGTTCTAAGAAAGCAACTTCCTCATAGGACACAGAAATCCCAGAAAAATTCAGTAGCAGTGTCAGATCTTCAGACATGTGCACTGTGACCCAGAAGCCACATAGACCAAAGTCATGTTATTACTCTTCCCTCATTGGCATCCAACTTTGCACCTACTTAAGAGCAAATTCTCATCCATCCTCCCTGCTCTGTCCACACAGAGCAACAAACCCGGGCTTTCGGAGTGGTTTCTGTTGTCTGGCTTTTATAGGCTGCCGACAGCTCACCTGGTCCTAATTTGGCCACAGCGTAGAGGAGGTCGTAGTTGAGCACGGGCGTGGCATCGCTGATGGGCTGCCAGCCCACAGGCGGTGAAGATGGGGGCGAGATGAGGAACTGCTTGGCAGGCTGGGGCGGTGCCAGGTGCAGCTTGTCTCCATCTGTCTCTGGGGTCTGAACCTGCAACAGTCAGGATGAGACACTGGGTCCCTGTGGCTTTGATGAGGCGCACAGGTACCCTGAAAGGGAGCCTCTTTCCCAGGGACAGAGGAACTAATGGACCACTGTGTGGTGAGAATTATTGCTTACTACACAGCATGCCCCAGCTGTCTCACTTGGTCCTCAGAACAGTGGATCTCATCAGCGTCACCTGGGCCACCCCTGAAAGTTTGGATGCAGGAGGCCCAGGAGGGGCCAAGGAAGCTGCATTTCTAACAAGTTATTGAGTCCACAGGTGATACTGAAGCAACAGGGCCACTCTTACCACAAACTGGCCAAATCAACTAGGCTTTCTTCTGTCTCTTCCCCTCTCCCTCCTTTTCCTTTTTCCCTCTCTCTCTGACTTCCTTCTTACTGAGGTAAAACTCACATCACATGAAATTAACCATTTTAAGGTCAACAATTCAGTGGCATTTTCCAAACCTTTTTTATCACTCCAAGGACAAGGCTGGGCCCGTGATTAAACACTGACCACTATTCTGGCTCCTACCAGTCCCTGGCACCCCAAGCTGCTTTCTGTCTCTGTGGATTCACTGATATTTCATCCATAGGCAATCAGAGCACATGACCTTCTGGGCCCGGTTTCTTTCACTTAGTATAAGGTTCATCACGCTGTCATCTGTGTCCATACGCACTTTCTTTCTTTTCAGAGCTGAACAGGATTCCACTGCACAAGCGTACTACAATTTATCCATCTGTTGGTGGACATTCAGGGTTTTCAGCTTTTGTTTATTGTGAATAGTGTGGCCTCAAACATATATATGTCATGATTATCCTGCTATTGCTATTCTCTTGTTTGGTGGCCACTCTAAGGCAGAATTGGCTCATTGGGGCTGGTGTTTTTGATCTCTAGTTTTCAAGGGTGATTATTTTCTAGCCTTAGTTTTGGGGAACAGGGCATTAGATATTATATATGTGTGTAAAGGTATTATATATGCATATATATTACTAAGATAAAAAAGAGTAGGGCAAAAAGTTTACTTGGATTAGTTTACCTGGGCGAAGTAGAGTTTTAACTTTTTCCCTCTGAACTGGGTTTCATGAAGCTCTATCCTGGCGCGAGCTGCAGGTTTAGGGTTGCTGAAATTTATCCGAACGCGCCGGAAGCTCTTAAACAGCTGGAACGTCACACAGTCATCGTAAGTCCGGAACAGCCCTTCAAATTTTTCCTGATAAATCAAACACAAGCGAGATCCATTGGTCATACTTATCACTGGATGCCAGCTCTTATGAAAACAAGGTAACTAGGTAGGCAGACTGTCAAATAAAGGTAAAATAGATCACCAGTCAAGTACTTTATCCCTCTGCTGGTCTGATGCCAGGTGCTAAGATGCCAGTGAATTCAGATGAAATTTGCAACCTGGATTGAGGGATTTGTGGCGGACTAGTGATGAGGGCTCAGTGTGCAGGAAACGACTTGAAAATTGTGTAAAACTGTGTTTCTGTGTATGTGTGTGTGCGTTCTGGGGAGCGTGATTCTAGCTGCCAGCAGATTCTTGGAGGAATCCATTCTCAAAAATATTAAAGTAAACATAATCTGTGATTATCAATCTTGGGGCATTTTCTTGGCAAAAGGTATGAGATGCTCCCACCACTCCAACCCTTCTAGTGCCATGTGGTTAGTGCTGGTCAACGAAATGTATGCAGAAGTCAGAAGCCCTGAGTGAACTTTCAGTGCCTTTCTCTAAAGAGGCCTCATATTCCAGGTGAGGAAACTGAGCTTCACCCAAGGCACAGTCACCCCAGTAGGACTCTCCTCATCCTGGGCTGCTAAGCAGCCCTGTGGAGCAGAAACAGCTTTTTCCCTATTTCTATGCTGTCCAACAGCAAATTTGGTCTTGGCAAGTGGAGGGCCCTAAATTGCATTAAAACACTGAGATTTGGTGATTATTTTACTTCTCCGGCAGAGGCAAGCCTATCAGAATACAAAGCAGTAATTGAAACATTTTGATTCAATGCACAGTTTCAATTCAACTGGAAAAAAAAAACTGTTTATTAAATGCTCAGTTGGAACAAGGCCTGGTCCCTCTATAGACTCTAGCAGGCAACAGGGACACAGATCATATATCCTGATCTTCAGCAAACTAATAATTTGCATGAGAGGCAGACATAAGAGAAGACCCAAAAGACTGGGGAAAGCGTAAGAAGAGAATCCAGAAAGCAAAAAACATAATAATTCCTATTATAAGTAAGAAAACCAGTGCATATTAAGCTACTGTGTGCTCTCTATATAGAAATTGACACTAAGGAAATAACTTCTGTTAAAAAAACACAGACACACACACCCCTGCTTCCTTTATTTCACCAGATCCTTTTTCATAAGAGTGAGCCCAGATGGGAAGGGTGATGCTTGAATGATGAATGGTGCAAATCCATAGAGTTGAGCTGAAAATTGCCCTAAGAGATGGTGAAGTCAACCTTTCCCTCCTCATCTCCACCTCTTTACGTATTGGGATCCTGAGATCTGAAGACAGAAGGACAGACCCACCCAAGGTATTCACAAACTATCCATCAGGGGTGGAGTCATGGCCAACACAGTCCTGTGACCCTGACCATAAAGAATCATACTGCTAAACAGGAAGAGTGGGGCATGGTTATAAGGGCAGGAAATGGATAACTGCAAACTGACCAAGGCTGAAGTGTGACCACATGTCATAGGATCAACACAAGGGCAGGGATGAGAATCCCTGATTTCTGAGGCTGCATGAAAAAGAGTGTCCTAGGTGTTGTAAGGCTTCCTGCCTCTCAGGCACCCAGGTGGGCTTGTCTTAGACACTCACATGTATATGAGGGATCTGTTTTGGAACCCACAAGGTCGTGTTCCTGCATTGTCCCACCACTTCTGACTTCCATGTGTGGGTATGCTCTTCTCTTTTATACCAATATATTAATCCAGTCCAAGAACCCCAAAATAACTAAAGCTTTCATTTCACTACACTTGAGAGAGATTTGAAGGTTTCGTTCTTCCCCGTTCTTCTTTTCCCTACCAAGAACAAAAGAAGGATTTTATCTTAGGCAGGACAGTGTTTCGGTCATCTCTCAAGTCTTAGGATCAGCCACCTCCAAGGCCTGTAGCTTCAGTATCACTCCACGGGGGCTCATTAAGGAATTAATTGCTGCAATCCAGTGTTTTCCTGAGCAGGAATCCTGATGATTAAATGCCTTGTTTCTCCACAGTGAGAGTGCTCTGGGCTGCTCAAATCCCAGCTACTGGTTTGATTAACTTGGGGAGTTTTCAGGAATGAGAGGAATTAAAAGATTAACAGCTCTTATTTCTATATCACATCGAGTATGTTGCAGGAGGAGATCTTTGGGTCTTCGAGGCCGGTGCATCTCTCGGTTCTGTTTGGGAGTCTCCACCTTCTGATCACCTCTGCAAGGCCTGGGATCTGTGTGCTATTCCTCTGAGTCTACTCTTCTTTTCAGTCTGTATTTCTTTTTTTATACCTTCCATCTCGTTAGAGCGGGTACCCCTGAAAACTTGGAAACTTGGATCAGGAGAAAGTGATCAAGGCACCCAGGCTTTGGGCAATGACCTGTGTGATCCCTTGTAGGACATCAGCACGTGGCCACAGCTGTTTTTCCATTGACCCTCAATAGAGAGCTCCAGGCAACTTCTACTGCAAAGCTGGTCATGGGCATAAACTTCTGTTACCGTTTGGTTTAGGCTCAGGCCAATGAGAAGAAGGAGCTTTTGTCTCCAACCTGGGGAGTAGTCCAGGGGCTAGGGTTGTCACCGAACCATATGGGGCTTAATGTCTATAATACTAACAATAAACAGCTCACAGCTACCTGGCAGGCGCTATCTACACAAGTCGTGGGAGAATTTGCAGTCGTAGCAGGTGACAGCTGGCCAAGAACAGAGTACTTGCTGGTCATCCCTTTTTTTTTTTCTATTAGTGACATGACAAACATTTAATTTGCTAAGGCAACAGGATAGCAGATGAAATTGGCTAAAGAAAGATCCAGCTCCCCTTAGGGAGACAGTGCTGGGTTCTGTCACTGCTGGCACAGCAGGGCGGTGAATTGATGCCCAGGTCCTGCCAGGAACACAGGCAGATGTCATCCTCTGCTTGCCAGTCTTCTCCAGCTTGGAACCCCAAATCCCATAAAGTCCTCATCCCCAACCCCCAACAGCCTATAACATTCTATAGCAGCCATCTCAAGCCCTTGGTTTTCAGATCACTTTACACCCTGAAAAATTTGCGCCTAAAGACCTAATGAACCTATGAAAACTAAGAGCCTAAAATTAGAGCCTAAAGAACTTTTGTCATGTGGGTTTTACCTGTCAATACTTATCACATAGAAATTAAAACTGAGAAACTAAAGGATATTTACTTATACCTTTAGTTCAAAGTAACAAGAATAAGCCCATTATAGTAACGTAACCCTGTTATGAGAAGGCACTGTTTTCTAAAACATGGGGGAAAAAATGAGAAGATAGGCATTGCTTTGCATTTGTGCAGCTCTCTTTAATTTGTAACCTAATGCAAGACACCAGGACTCATGTATCTGCCTATGCATCAGGTGTCTTGCCTGTCTGGTTTTGACTCCAGGTTATGAAACAAAGCCAGACTCACTAAGACCTGAGGCTGAGGACACACAGTATGTGACCACCTTGCAAATAACTGAATATTCCTCCCCAGAACTTTAAAACGTGGCAAATGGTAGTTCCTTACCGTGAACTACAATGTTGAATCTGAAGCCACAATCAAGTAACAGTTTTTATTTTGGTAAGATCCAGTTATTTAGTTTTACCCTTTGAATAGAATTTTGTAACAGTGTACCTTGGTCACTTGGAAAATACTGCTTCTCTGACTTAAGCGGCTTTCCTAAATCGATCAGTTTCGTTACACAAATGCAAAAATCACACTCATTAACGTTCTACCTATCTCATCAGAAAGTCTTTAGGCATCAGAAGAACTGCCAGAGTCATAATGGTGGACACAAGTTGTCTAGGATTTTAAGTTTTGCCTGAAAGCTCATTGTTTGTCACTGGCAAGGGGGACCATCATTATTTTCTGTAAAGTAACAGATTTACCTCACCCCTGCCAGCTACCTGTCTGCACACCTGTCGCCTGCCAGTTGTTCCTCCTGTTGAGTGCGTTGTTCACTGGGGAAAGGTGGCATGCAGGAGCTCATAACAGCCGGAGGTGTCGCTTTCCTGAGTCAAAGATTGAATTGGGTTTGCCATGGGGGAACTTGATGGATACTTCACATTTGATACCCAGGGCAAAGGTGTGTGCTCAGGATAAAGAGGTGATAAAGCTAGTAACTGTTCTGCTTACCAAAGTTTTAAAACTGGAATTTCCTGTCTTTTTCCCTATTTTGTTTAAACTGTGAGGGTCACAAACATTCTGGGTACAGTTCAGTGCCACCGTGTGACTCATGCTCTGTTACCAACAGGGTAAATGTCAACAAAGCTAAAGAGGCAAATGATGCTTTAGGATTATTAGGCAAACAGTCTTGACTTAACGGGAAAGGTCTTGAGAACCCCCACAAGCAGGAGAATTTGAGAACTTCCAGGTTACAGGAGCCCAGAAAAAGGTGGGAGCCAGTCATCCCGAGGCAAAACAAGATGGCCAAGAAGAGCTGTGTGCCAGGAAGTGTGCGGAATGTTGCTGGGAAGTCTGAGAGTATGGGGTGGAGACGATACCATCAGCTGTGGCCGTGGGAGGAGCTCAGTCCCTGCAAAGGGACCGTGACCACGCACAGAGCGACCACGCACAGAGAATTTTTAATTTTAAGGATGTCTCTCTCCATTTCCCTGATAGTGAGGCATCACTTTGGCATTTAGGTCTCAAAAAATCAAAATAAACACAAAACCAAACCCCCTCCCAAATAGAAAATCTGTCTTCGAACAGAGGTGAACCCAAGCATCATGGGACCAGGGAGCCAAGGCATTTGAACCTTCGGTTTGAGTCTACGTGTCACGTTGATGGTGGAGTGTGCCCCTCTCCTGAACCCCCTTGTAAGCACTGGAGTTGTTGCCATGGGGAGGAAGAGCAGGAAGAGGGTTGCCTGGGGCCATGGGGAGACTTCAGAGAGTCTGTCGCCGTAGGCAGGAGGCCCGGATGTGTATATTTATGTTACTCCAATGTCACCTCCCTAGCAGGAATTTTATGAGCTAAGGAAGAAGGGATGACCTTGTTGCAAAATGACCAGTGCTATTAAACACAAAATTATAGAAAACTCACATGTGTAAATACCGTATTGTCTCCCTAGTGTAAGAAACTGAAAAAGTATATATGATCCAAAATCTGCAATAAATACTATGTAAGGGTAAAAAACTGCTCAAAGAGCAAAAGTAATTGGGAAGATAAAAGGGGGAAAGAGGGAAGGGAAGAGGAAAAAGATATAAATCTGTATATATGTATATGTAAGGTAACTAAAACAAACATACTGCTGAATGTATTAGTTATTGAGAAAGAATGGTTAATACTCATGTGATTAGATCAACTTTACATGTCTATATCTGTTAATGTAAAGAACCATTTTGAAGGTAACCCTATGAAATATTGCAACCATTGTCAAGTTTCTGTCATCCCGTTTTGTAAACCTATGTTACTGTTATGTATTTGCTCTAGTCGTTTGTTTGTCTCTTTTGCTTTTTGTCTGTCTTATATGTGTCTTTTTTTCTCTTAAATAAAAATCAATAAATAAATGAAAATGTAAAACAAAGGGGATTTGCAGGCACATATTCCTTGAGACACTGGTTTTGTAGCAAGCTGCATTGCCAAATACATCTTGTTTGAATCCTAAGCTATGACTATGAGTCAGGGGTGCAGATGGAGATGGGACAAAGCGCTGATCACCTCTGAGATTTGCAGAGGAAAGGACCTCCTTCCGGAATGCCGTGTCTTATCCTCCCTCACTGGAAGTGGTGGGCGATGAGCTTTAAAACCAAGCGTGGTCTCCTCCAGGTGGAGGCAAAGCCTCTGTTTTAACACCAGGCTACCAATAACTGACAAGGACACTTCCAGGAAGTTTACTGTTAAATTAATGGGCTCACTCCACAGTATGTTCCACATCAGGTCCTTCTGAAGACAGGCAGTTTAAATTTTAATCCATTCTTTTTCCCACTTGGCGTCTGATCCAACTTGGCTTTTTAAAGGCAGTGTGGTTCCTTTTGTTTATTTTTCCCAGGAAATTGAAATGGCACTTTCATTCTCTTAAGGGGCAAGTGGAGGCAATTTTTATGACTCAGTTATTGACTATAAAAAGAAAGTACACAGGTTTTATGCTCCTGATGAAGAGTATGAATGTGTGTGTGTGTGTGTGTGTGTGTGTGTGTGTGTGTGTACACAAGTATGTACACAAGATGGGACCCAGGGCCTCACACTTGCCAGGCAAGGGCTCTAGCACTGAACCACATCCCCAAGCTCTCCTGGGATCTTTCAGCTACCCTTTCTCCTCTTCCTTTTCTGTTTTTATGTAAGTCTTTCCTCTATTCTTCCTATGACACAGAATACACATTAATGATGAAATCATAACCTTGCATGATGGCTGCATTTTCACTTGGGCATTTATGAGATGGCAAATAAGGGCCTGGGTAGGAAGGATGAATAATAGCTAAGAGGTTCAAGTATTTTTTAGATGCCAGGTCCCAAGTCCCCAATATGTCCTATTTGTTCTCATAGGAAATGGAAGAAGCAGAGGGGGAAATGGGTTGGAAGAGATCTAACACTGTGCCCGAGGTGGGCAAGCAGTCAGAGATGATTGCAGAATGCACCCCAGAAAGTCTGGCACCTGGAGTTACATTCTTAATGCTGGGCCACACCACCAATGGCAGAAATAAGAAAAGAAGCTATGTCAGTGGATTGAGAGCTTCCTGGGCAGTTTGGACTAGAAGCGACTATGGATTTTATCATAGGATGGAGCTGTAACTTTTTGTGTGTGGATATTACACAAGCTCGAGATGTTTGAACATAAGCCTGATTTAGGACCCAAACCATTGCCAGTCAGGCAAGATCATTTGACTGCATATTCCATGTAGAATTATTTCTCTCTACATGGTACAGATGAAAGTTAGAGTCGGGGAAGTTGGGAGAAGCCAGCAACATATGGTCAATGTCTACTGTAATTAGGGTGACTACTTTATGTACTGAAGAGGGTGCTTTGAGTATGCTGTGACCTCAAGACTGTCTTGGCACATTCGATACATGGCAACCAGCTGGTCCCCTGAAACGGTGATCCTTCAGTGGTGGCCCTCAGCCCACAGAGAGCCATTGGCAGCCCTGAGAATAGCAGAATATGTGCAAACCCACAGGCTTCCCTGCGACCCTGAGCCACAGTCACGCACACATCATTGCCTTTGGTGTTCTTTCTATCAAGGACTACTTGTTTGTGACCTAATGAAAGTTATGGAATACATTTCTAAGGGTAAATAAAACTCCTAAATGAGTTTATAAAGAGTCTCTCTCTCTCTCTTTCTCTCTCTCTATATATATATGTATATAATATATATATATTTATCTAGAGTCTATATATATATATATATATATATATATATTGAGATTTTTTAACATAAGCCTGATATCTAGAGTTAACAAGTCCGGATGCCACTGCATACCCCTCAATACTACAACCCTTTGAGGAGCACACAGCGAGGTGGAATTCTCGTGCCCCTCAGAGATTATAACCACCAACGTCATGCACAGGACTTTCCTAGATATAGACCCTCTCCCAGAGCCCCTCATCCTGCCAGCCCACCTGTGGACCACAGACTAAAGGTGGCAGTCCCTGGAAGCAAGTTGGATAAGCATTTACACGGGTCCAAAGACCACAGACTGACTAATTCGGAATCTGTACTTCTACAAGATCCTCCGATAACCCGCATCCAGTTTAAATTTGAGACTAGCAGGTTGACTGTTTGAGACTTAGGTGTCTCCTGACTCACTGAATAAATTAATTTATATATTTGTGGTACTGGTGACTACTGGTCTTTTGGCATTAGTGGTTTTCAGTTCTTTGTATTAATTAATAGATTTGCATTGTGGTAATTCTTGTCTATTGCTTTGTTCTTGCAATTGCTACTGTACATTTGCTTTTACTCTGATTATCTTGCTCTTTGCAAATTCTTTGTTCTTGCTGGCTTCCTTTCCACTCTAAAGAGAGGGTGTGAGTAGGATTTTGGAACCCAAGCATGAGAGATCTTAGGTAGCACCCATGTCTCCCTTCCAGGGTTGGGGGGGACCAGGAAAGCATCGAGCTTCAGAACCCCTCCCACCCTTCATTTTCTGTAGGGACATAAGGGCAGACATGTCCTGTGGCAGAGAGGCCCCAGGCAGCCACCGTGCATGTCCCATAGCTGGAGTGTCAAGAATGACCAAGTCCTCTCTGCGTTTTAGGAGGAGTACAGATGTAGGCAGAGAGAAAAAGAGACCCAAGCAGGTCACATAGCCAGGACAAGGAAGAAAGAACCACCTCATGGCCTGTCACAGGGGGCAGGTGGAGTCAGGAGGGAGGGATGCAGGTGGCTGGGCAGTGGCAGCTGGAGACACACTAGCAGGTGCTTGGCTGAGCTTATAAGAGGTTCCCGCCGTGTTCCCCTTGCTCCCCTCATAAGGCTAACCATTGCTCCAGCCCCCAAAGCTCAATTCTTGACCAGGTATAAGGGTTCTAGACATGGATAAGATTAGAGTTTTCAAGTCAGTAGATGAAAGTTTTACTGTAGATATTTTTTGTCACAAAAACTACAGGACAGTACCGCTTTTGGATTTCGTACCGTCCATGAAGTCTACACCTCTGTGTCACACTACGGTTCATGAGGATGTGATCCCAGTGTGGAGACCTGGTTCCTCTGTCCTCTCCCAGAGACCACCCCTGGACATCATTCAGGCTGCACACGGAGTCACTGTCGGTCACCAAGAATCATGAGTTCTTGGCAAAAGCATCACTCACTTTGCTATTCTTGATAAAGAAAAAGCTCTTGAGTTGTCAGAGACCAGTGATGACCAGGAGTTTGTGGAGCAATCACTGACCTAGGGCCTCTGCTTTGCTTGTCCACCCGCAGGTTGGGCAGTCAGGGTGAGAGAACTGCCTCAAAAAAAGAGGACGCTCGCAGATGTAATCACACTTCAGCAAGCTTCTCCCTTGCTTGCTTGTGTTTGGGAGGAAAAAATGTGGGGTCCAGGCCTGATCGCATGGGATATCTTAATGCACCTAAGAGACTTCCCTGTAGCATCTGCCTGCAGTTATTGACATTAGGGGTGCCAGTTTTACAGTGTCTTTGCCACAACACAAGCTCAGAGGAGAGGAGTGCCCACACAGGAGAAGCAGCAACTGTATTCAGGAGCAGGAAAAGGGGCAACAGCTCTGGGCTCTGTGACTTCAGGATTTAAATGTTCCTCCATCCAAAGAGGGAGTCTGGAGACCTAGAAACAGGAGGAATGCATTTACACTCTAGTCAATATCCAACTGTTCATCTCTTAGACCTTGTGAGCTATACTACTCCATCTTTCCAACATCAAATGTTACTTTGGGGAACACTTCAAATACAAAACCTATCCGTGTTTGAAAGGAGCTACCCCACATCTCATAAGGAATATGTGTGCTTTTTGGGGGAAGGGTTGGTACTAGGGATCATAACCTCGTGCTTGCTGGACAAGCGCTTGTGCTGCTGAGTTAAATTCCCAGCCCATAAATAAGGAATTTAAACTGCAGTTTTTCAGTGCCCAAGCCTAGGGTTGCAATTGCGTGGTGCACTTCCTCCCCTGCAGGGAATCGTGCTGTGGCTGAGTCTCCACTGACGTCTACCTTGCCTCGATGGACCCGTGTCCGAGTGAGCTGGGCAGAGCAGTGTGTGTGTGTGTCGGGAGCATTGTGTGCACCACATAGGAACACAGTGGCCTCCTGCAGCCCCCCGGTTCACTCCTTCGAAACCAGCCTGGGTTTCACTAAGTTCTCAGCAGACAGGATCAGTACCCTTGGCTGTTTCCTGAAAATGGAACACAAGACAGATTGGGCATCGAGGGCTCTGCCTGAAAGGACAAGGAGATGCAGCTTTGTTCTGTTTGGGGAGTGACTTAGGGTAGTCGCTGAAGAAAACAGAGATCAGCAAAACTGTCCCCTGCAATTGACTGTGCTCAAGTCTCCGCTGTTCCATCTGCAAGCTGTGTTAGCTTTCTATTCCGATATCCATCCTGAATGGACATACATTTCTACATGGTTATTAACCCAAATCAGGTCAGTTTTCTTACTCTGCAGCCCAGTGATCTGGGTGAAACAACTGTTGGCATAAATTACTCTCCTGTGGGAGGGAAATGGCTTTTCCTAAAGGTAGATGGTTATAGAGGAACATCGACACACAGGGTTCAGAGCATAAAGGACATGTTACTTGGAGCCCAAGGAGGCAACACATCATCCTAAATAAGTCAGAACAGCACTATTCCAGGAACCCCAAAAGGCATAGCATCCCTGAAGCATCAGCCCCTGAACATAATTTTTAAAAAACAGAATAGAGAACTCTCAGAGATATGTTCATCTCTTGACACAAACCATTGGCCCACAAGAGACTCTGAACCTCGGCAAGATGTCAGCCCTCAACAGCTTCCAGACGGAGGCAGATATTATAAGACTGCAATTAAAAAGAAAAGGAAAGCTTCTTCACACGGTGAATTAGACTCCTGAGAGCTGGGTCCCCAGGAACCCCTCAGCAAGCTGTGCAGCCAGCAGGAAAAGACTGTATTGCAAGAGGATTCTGTTGGCTCCAGTGGCGCCCAGGAGAGTTCCTGCTCCTGCTGAGACTCTGAGCATGGTATGAAGTACAGTAATCGAGAAGGAAGTCCATCCCTCATGGCCAGGGGTCCGTCTCTTCAGGAGAGAAATTGGGGGCTAACACAGGTCACTTCTCAGGGAGGTGGTCAACAAGCTTCAGGCTCCTCCAGGAGGTGAGTGAGCATACATGTGTGTGTGCATACAGGTGGGGCGTGGAGGTAATGTGACTTTTTAAGCCAGGAAGCTCTCGTTTTTTCCTATAACCAGTCTCTCTCTCTCCCTCTCTCTCTCTCTCTCTCTCTCTCTCTCTCTCTCTCTCTCTCTCGTTGTGTGTGTGTATGCATGTGTGTGTGTGCATGTGCTGGAGATCAAACCCAGGGCAAAGTGCTCATTTCCCAAAATGAGGTCAAAAGTACTTATCAAGCCATACACAATGGAGCACACCTGGAAGTATAGCTACTTAGGAGGCTGAGGCAGAAGGATTGCAAGTGTAAGGCCAGTCTGAGCAATTTAGCAAGATCTTGTCATACAATCACAAGGGCTGGGCAAGGAGCAGCCTCTATGTCTCTGTATAGTTCTGGAGCAGACATCAGCCTTGTCCTCGCCACAGAGGCCCACGCTTCCTAGGTGTTACCTCCCCAGCTGCTGCCTGGTCTGGAGATTCCTTGGGGAGGGTCTGGCAGCTGGGGTCGGACTGAGGGAGGGGAAGAGAAAAGCATACCAAGTCCACCTATTTAGGAAAGGTGGAGGGAACCGCGTGGCATTTTGACAGGTCTGTGTGGCTAGCAGCAGCCCTGCACAGGTCCCACCTGTGGCTCTGTCTTAGTTTCATAGGCCCAGATTTCCAGGTTGGCTTTGGAAGCAGAGCCCGTCTCGAGCTACATCCACAGTTGGTGTACGCATGAAGATCTCTTCATTTTCCCATCAGAAATAAATCCCTGGTGCACATTAATCCAGCTTCCCAAGTGATGAGGAAGCAGCTACAGGTTTTGATCTACCTTTCAAAAAGTGTATTCACAGAATGGGAAGCTGCAGTTAGCTCTGAAAGAAGGCAAAGACCTCAAATACATGAGAGGGGAATCTGAATTATCCGCACAGAGCTGGAGGCTGGCAATGCTACAGTGGCTTTCAAATGGTTTCAGTTAGCATGCCAAAACCATCCTCTCTGAGCTCCTGCAGGAGCCTCAGAGGACGGAGCTAAACACTTTTATTTTGTTATTCTCTGTTTATTAGTGGTCCTAATTTATTAATAATCAGTGATACAACATACTGAGTGATTACTCTATGTCAGGCATTTTTCTGAAGATACTGTGAAGCATTAACTTGTAAGATAAATATTTTTCATTAAATTTCTTTTAAAATTGATACATAAAAGCATAAAAAGTTTATACATTAATGGGGTATCTTGTGATGTTTCAACACATGTTTATATGTGTGTGTTTGGTTAAATGTGTCTGTCTTCCTGAACATGTATCATCATGTTTATGGTAAAGGTTTTCAAAGTCCTTTCTTCTACCTTTTTGAAGTGTATAGTACATTATCATTATTGATAGTCTGTAAGATAAGTATTGTTGCCCCATTTTACAGATAAGAAGACTAAGGCTCAGGGAAGTTAACTACTTCACTTGGGATCGCAGAGTTAATGAAGAGTATGTTTTTCCCTAGCGCTTGAACCATTAATCAGTAACCTCTATTGCACCATCATCTTAATAACTTTCTTTCCCCGAGTATCAATCTAATGGAAGTACCACAAGGTCAGGGAACATTTCCATCTCATTCATTTCTATCTCTCCTAGGGTCTTGTAGGGTTCAATGTCCCCTCAACTCCTCTTTTACATTGCTGGAGACTGGAGCCAGGGTGTCATGTATACTAGGCAAGTGTTCTATCACTGAGCTACATCTCCAGCCCCCTATTTTTAATCATGTAAGAGATAAAATTGAATCACATGGATTTTAGAACAAATAACTCAATTTCCCCTAATGATTTAAATATACTTATCAAAAAAGATAATCATTCTAATAGCCAACAGTAAAAAAAAAAAAAATCCAGTATGTTACAAGTTAAATTGCTGTTCAATTATCGTGATTATTGACAACCTCAAAAACAAGTCATAGATAGGTAATAAGAGAAAAGGATGCTGTCTTAAATCCTTAAGGTACCTTGTCTTCATCTATTGATTATGTTTGGGCTCACTTTCTAAATCATGCTGTAAAGCCAGAGCCTGCTTCAAGACCACTGAGCCGGAGTTTGAAAGAGTAATCCATCTTTATGATTCAAGGGTGGCGCTGTAAGTCATCTCACACTTGAAGTTATTGATGGACTCAAGTGGACAGATCAATTTGGCAGAGAATTGCTTGCAGGTCCTTCCTGGCTTTTAACGCAAATAGAATTTCAAACTCTTTCCCAAAAGCCAACTCCAGAGGCAAATGCAGAGATCTGGCCTCAAGTCAAGCCTGTCTTCCCCTCTAAGTGTTAAACATAAAATAAAACCTAAGCTTTCATTTCAGTGGTAAGAAATGTTAAGCCCAGATAAAGGGTGATGCCACAACCCTCAGGGATCTCTGGTTGGCACTGTTCAGCAGGCAGTGAGTCTGTAGCGATTGGGACATGAGATGCCGGGGACCCAGGTGAGGGTCCTTGTCCTAGTCCAGCCTTATGGGCACTCAGGGGTGTGATTTTCAGCTGATATCAACATATTTCAATACTCTGAACAAGAAGAGCAGGAACAGCACTACAAGTAAGTGTAAGTATTGATATTACAAAATCATCATGGGGATTTAAAGTGGGATGAAATGGGCCGACCTAACGGTGGAAAAAAAAATAACATAGGTTTAAGTTCTGACCAAAGATCTACTCATATACCCCGTTCCTTTTATGCTTCACAAACCTTTCTCAAGACCTACATGCTGAATCCAGGTGATAGCTGGTCACACTGCAGTTGGAAGGTGACTTAGAAAAAGGGGCAGATGTGACTTGTGTGTAATATTGATAATCACAGTCTGGCAAACCGGGTTGTGACATCAAGCATGTACTTCATTATTTTGGTGCATGGCTGAGGAGTCACCTTCAAGGATGGAGGGATGGAGTTAATGCGGCAGGCCCAGTAAGTCCTGTTCACTGCAAAAACCACGGTGGAGGGTTAAGAACTCTTAATCATGAAAAAAAATTGACCATCTCTCCATCTCCCCTTGAGTTTCCTTGGACATACTTGGCAACAGGAAAGAGCTGGTACAGGCACAGTGGTGCTGTGGATGACAGTGGTCCAGCCGATCTGTGCAGAAAGGGTCTGGACACTGAAGGAACCAAGTCGTGTTTGGAAGCAGTTGATTTCAAGTCTTCTGATCATATGTGACCTCAGCCAAAGCACCTTCAGACACCTGGAATTCCCCAGGGAGAACTAAGTCATTGCCTAGAGTTTAGGGGTTAAAAAGGAGGAAGGTCGGCTTAACCAGAGCTGCCATTTTGCAATCTACAAACACAAAAACACATAATGCATAACAAGTGTTGTACGTTTTAGGTGGAAGGTTTAGGAGGCCAAGGTGGCCATCAGGCCAAGGTACCAATACGGGGTCCTGGCCAAGTGGACTTGGACTGTCCTGATGTGGGACTCCCGGGGTGAAGCACCCACATGGCAAGGAGGACAGGGTGTGGTGACTGTCTCAAGGGCGCTGATTGCAAACATGAGCCTACAATAGGTAAAAGGGAGAGGTATGGTTTGCTTTAAAAAAATTCCATGGACCAAAATACGGGGTTTCAGGTGCTGGCCAACTGCATGGCTCCTGGGCATATGGAGCTGCTGCTGCGACAGATGCTGAGCGGGGGAGGAGCTTGTGTGTGCCTGGTAGCTCTGAAGGCTTTTACTGTGGGAGGAGCCCGAGTCACAGTGACACGGGGCTGGTGCCCCATGAGTCACACAGGTGAGAGTCACCCTGAGCATCCGGTGACTGCACTGCAGGGCTGGCTCCTCTGATGCCTCCTGGACTCTGAATAGGTCTTCACTGCAGCTTATTTGAGAGAAGGGGCGACTATGGTAGTCTTTACACGTTACGGGATTTGAGAAAGTACTTATGAGGCAGCTGAAGACAGGCGTCCTCTGGGAAAACAACCTGATTTCCCAGCCCTCATTCATCTTGGTTTTTCAGGGGTGGGAGCGGGGGTGGTGAGGATAGCTTTTGTTTTATTTTTAGAAATGTTATCAGTACATGCTTGCAATACAGAATGGAGCTGGTATATGTACATCTCACAGCTTAGTCCTTTCTATTTCCCCTCTCCCCACGCTCTCCTCTTTCTCTGTGCCTGGCCCTCCTTCCCAGTCCTACTGGAATCAGTTTCTATGCCACAAGGTCAGTACTTGATTAGTGCTCTCTGACAGTGTTGATTTCTTGGTCAATAAGTATTGGTGTTGCTTCCTTAAATATCAGTTCACTAATAGGAACTGAGTTCTAATTTACTTATATATAGAGACACACACCTTAGAACCCTGTTGAACTCCTGCACTTTGTGTTTGTAAAACTGTGCCTAATGGTAACATGAAATGCTTAATAAAGTATATATTTAAAACTACTTTGTGTTTCCCTCTTTCCAGGGATGGAGCTGAAAATTCTGTGTCCAACACAGTTGCTCTAAGGTCTTACACAAATATCCCAGACCACACTTTGAGAAATATTACTCTAAGCAAGCTGGGCTTTGGGTCTGGCATAGTCTGCTGGGAATGTAGAAATCACTTGAGAGATATATTCAGCACTGATGGCAAAGTTACAGACAGACCCAGAGGTCCTAACTCGAGTGGGTCTGGGATGGGCCCAGACGACTGACATAAGTGATCTATGGGTCAGATTTGAGACAGACCACTCTCTGAGGTGCCCACCAAGTGCGAACTGACGTGTTGTTCTAGTTACTCAAAGATAAGCATGTCCCGAATCCAGCTATGGAAAATGCTTCCCATTTACAGTTTCTACTGGTAGCTCTGGAGCTAGCTGGACATGATTCCAGCTGTGCCCTGTACACGGAGGTTAGATAAGGAGCCCATGCTTTGGGTGGCTGTTTCTGAATCCATGCATTGGCACAACGCTGATTACCTTGCCTGGTGGTTGACAGCATGTAGTATGAGCTGCATGAAGCACCCGGTATCTAGAATGTTACTAACAAGTAGACTCCATGTCTTCTATAAACACATTCCTTTTTCTACTGGAAAATAAGGATATAAAATTCCCCCACAAATGCAATGTCTTTTCACAATGACACATTTCTAGGAACGAGTAGCAGGCAAATATGACAGAAGGTTAAATATTGCATGGTTTCTCTTACATGAGCAACACAATATAAATAAAGAGCAGAATAAAGGAGAGATGATAGAAAATGGAGAGGTAGACTTTTTGGAGATGGGAAGGGGAAGTGGGGAAGGAGGAGAGGCTAAGGGGGGAAAGGGAGTAAAAGTGATCAAGATGCAATGTAGTGTTCCAATTCACCATAGTGAATGTGATTATTCTGTACTGCAAACATATACTAATTAAAATAAATAAAAAGCAAATATGTATGAATGTAGAACTTGGTATAACCCTTACTCTTAAAGTTCTCATAAAATAATAAAATTATAAAACAAAAATGTTCAAATTAGAGGCAACTGACAAAGTCAGTGCAGCTCAGGATCCTGTCACAGGACTGAGTGTGGCCACCACTGCCACCCAGATTTTCCTCTTCTTGCATGGAAACAAGAGCTACCGAGGAGCCTTCATTCCCCCCCCCCCGCCACCGACTTTTGTGGATTAAGTTCTCCACCGTTAACTTCTCCTCAAATAAAAATAGTTCTGCCCCTTCCTGCCTTGTGTCGTGGGATACCTGACTTTGCCCTGCCCCACTGTTCTCTTACAGTGGAGATTAATCTTTGGGGAACTTGAGTCTACAAAGTGAAAAACTCTTTACAATAATGTCTGACCCACAGCAAATGCTCAGTTATTGTTATTATAATTACATATATAATTACAAAGGAAAACAAACAGCAGAAAGACAGCTTCAGTATTTAAGTGGTTCTAAGGTGACTGTACCAGCTGTCTAGAATCTAATCTTATGCCATGCAAAGGAAAATAGATTAATTAAATTAAGGTTTATATTGTATGTATGTTGTAAACTCTAGAGAAGTTGATAAAAATTTAAAAGAGCTCTTAAAACACATGAATAGTTTTTCTGATAAAATAATTAAAATTGCTCAGTTCAAAAGTGGGCCAGAAACAAACAAACAAACACATGGAACAGAAATGATGAAAAATGTAGAAGACTTCACTTGAACTATACATATAATTATAATAAATTAACAATCAAAGCAAATGAATTAGATAAGTTATCAAATTGTTAAAAACCAACACTGAGCTATATACTCTCTACATGAAATCTATTTTAAATATAAAGCCCATGTAGATTCAAAGTCAAAGAACTGGGAGGATTTAACATGCAAACTCTAATCAAAAACAGCTTGAGTAGCAACATTAAAGTTTTATTATAGAAATGCTACTTAATACTTTAAAATATGCAATAACTTTATCTATATCTAAATATCTTTATCTCTATTTCCCTATTAAAGATCTCATAGTTGCCTGAGAAAAAAGATTAGGAAATAAAATGGAATTAAAATTACCATATGCCTTGCCTATTACGTGCTATAGCTACCAAATCAAATTTATAGCACTTTTTAATTTTATTTGAAGGTATATGTTATGACTTTTTATTTCTTAGATGATGTTTAGAAGAAAATAAAAGAAGTATAATTAATATAAAGAGAACCAATTTTTTCAAAAGAATAAGGTTAAAAAAAGTAGTCAGGAACATTAGGTTGAAAACTATATATGAGTCTTAGCTAGTCAAAAAGAAATTTGGATTCTTGTCACTAATCAGATACATATTTTACTCTTAAATGGCCACAGACTAAAGATATTCATTTAGTCAGAAGAAGAAACTAAAATGGGATCCTGTTTTTCAGAATTTACCAGCAAATGCCAGGCATTAATTAAGAAGCAAACACAAGAAAAAAGAAAAGCTAAGAAAGGCTATTCAACTAAGATGTTAGCAACTGAAGGGATGCCAAGGATCTATTGGTATTTTTAAAAAACCAGAAGGGCAAAAAGCCAAAATCAACAAAAATATCTGTATGGAAAAGCTGAAACATCTTGTCCCACCATGAAAATCTGGGCCATGTGTCTTTCCTGTAGGAGGAAATGAGAATTCCAACACTAGTTAAAACAAAGTAGGTGTAGAAGAAGGGAAATGTTTATCAACATGGAGTTCACACCATTGGTTTTAACACAGACATATAAGTCATTTCAACGAGGACAGATGAAGCATGCTTGGCAGGATAGAAAATAACAGATCCCACCACTGATGCTGTCTCTTATTGCTCTAGGCCTTGGTGTCTGCATCTATGAAATACAGGCAGAGCCTAGGATGCTGCTAGGACTGCAGAGATACACAGAGGTGGCCCTGCAGGTAGCTGTGCCTATGTTTGGGAGCCCTGTGACTTTGGCCTGGGGCCAGTGATCCAGGGATCCATAGTTCTACCCCCAAGACCCTTTCTGGCATTTGACATATTCATTCAGTCACTCACCACATACTGACTACCACATACCCAGTAAAAACACTATTCTAGTCTGTGGAACAAGACTGGAAGGTGGTATGTCTTAGTTACTTTCCTTTCATTGCTGAGACAAAATACCCGACACCCAAAGTTAAAAGGGGAAAACTTTTTTTTGCTTGCAGTTTGCCGAGGTTTTGGTACATAATGCAGGCTTCAAGGAAGGGTGGCACATGGCAGAGGGGCAACATTTCATGGTTGCAGAAGACAGCAAAAGCAACAAGAGCAAAAAGGGAAGAGAAGCCCCTTTCTGCCCCTTTTATCTTATCCAGGCTGCTGGGATTAGGGTGGTGCCAATTCAATCAGTGAACTGATCAGGCAATCACCCACACTTAATCCCAGCACCTTTAATCCCAGCATTGCACACTCCAGATTCAGCCACCTCTGAAAAGGTCCTATGACTCGATGAGGCTTTGGGGGGATATCTAGACACAAACTGTAACAGTATCCTCTTAGATCTTCTGCAATGTAAAAGCATTGACAAGGAAGTGATTGTGGGAAAAGATGTCTTAAATTAACTTTATCTCTTGTAACTCCAGAGACTTTGAGCTCTGCTAGGCCACATGATTGTTCTGGAGGAAGTCTTGTTAAAGCATACTGTAAGAGGAAATGAAATCAGGATCTTAATCCCAGTGGAATGCTGCCGGAATGACACAAGATGCTTTGCTAACATACGTCTGAAGGAATGGTAAACATAGCCAAAGATGGCCCCTGGGATAGTTAAACAATTAAGTTCTCTTCAAAATAACCCTCATATACAATGAAATCCAATAATAGAAAACAGACTAAAACCAATAAAAACAAAAGAATGGAAGCATTACAGGACTTCAAAACCAGATAACAAGAAACGAACAATGGTTACTCTAATGTCTCATTTTCTTCAAAATAGCTGTTCATACCATCACACATAATAAAATCAAAACAAAACAGAATAAAACCAACTAAACAAAAGAATGAAAACATTATAGGACTTCAAAACAAGATAATAGAAAACCAACCATGATTACCATAATACTTTCCATTATGTTCAAAATAGCTGCCCATACCATCAGGCACGGTAAAATCTAACAAAACAAGGAAGAACAGAACCAAACCTTACAAAATGTTGCTTGCATTGTTCTGTTCTGATTTGCTTTGTTCTGTTTTGTTTTGTTTTATTCTCTTTAAAATAAAAAAAAATTTAAAAATCGATTATGTTGTCACTTATTTGTACTTTACCCTTCCCATTTCCCATTTCTATTTTTTTGTAAAGAGAAGAGTCTAATAAATAGCCAGACAAAATTGTAATGGATGCTTCAGTCCTAGAGACTGTCACCTGATCCAATACCTTGTCTCTTTCTTGTTTTGTTTTCATCTGCTGCACCTCATCTTCAGGGCCTATCTCCTCATAGAAACCAACATTTTGGCACCTGCACAAGGACCTGAAAATGAAAGTAGTCTTGGAGACATAAGAAAAGGATTCCAGTGCCTAGTGGACTAGAGAAGAATCGGGCAGGTAAGCCTGGTCTCCAGGATTTTTGCAACAGGGTTACAATGGGAAATTCTCCGTTTCAACAACAAGAATATGTTCATGTTCTAAAAATTTTGTTGAAGAGTTTGTGGGTTAAAGTGAAACCACAGTCTTTCACTGAATTGTTCACCTTCGTAAGAAAACATTGCTATTGGTTTGGACCCCCCAAGGAACATAATGTTTTAAATTTAAGACAATGGAGATTGGTTATGAAAGCTTCGAAACATGCTTATCCACAAGGCCATTCTATTCCTTTACATGTTTGGTCTTTGTGTAATTTAATAACATTGGCTTTAGAACCCATGCAATCTGAATCAGAGCAGGAGATTTTGCTGGACAGGAGAAGTGCTAATGGCAAAGACAGTTCTGGTTCTCAATCAGGTGATAGTTTACCTGAAGAGACTTTACCGCTTTGGGGTCAGGGACTGATTACAGATGAAGGGAGTTATGGATCTTTTGGAAATCTTTCTAGGGATGAGGAGGAGTATTTGGGTAAAGAGCACTCCTTCAGCTTGGGGACACAAAGGCCCAACCACTTGGCAAATGAAGGGACACACATTCCAGGCAGAAACAGAGAGGAGTCCAGTTTGTGCTGAGGCCTAGCAGACAGGCAAGTGTGCTCAAGATCAAACAGATCAAACCACGCAGGGCCTAAGGGGCACAGGAACATGTTTCAATTTAAAGTGCAACAGAGAGCCAAGGGGAGGTTTGAGGCAGAGTGGACCATGACCCAATTTGCATTTTCAAAAGAGTGCTTAGGCCAGTGGTGGGATGCGTGCCACGGTAGGCTGTTTGCATCATTGAAAGCTCTGAAAGTTTCGACGTCATTCATCAGACTGTTGAGGTAGGATTATGAGAGAGGACAATGCAAGTCAGGGGAAATGGTAGAAAGTCCTGCAGGGTCTGGAGAGGTTGATGGGACCACGTCTATGGTGGAGGGGTACGAAGGAATCTGCCGGTGAATGAGCAGAGGTTATGAAGTAGGGAGTGTGGAGAAGAAAACAGGCCAGAAGACCATGTTTGTGGTTGGGGTGACTGAGTAGCTGGTAGTGTGATTTTTCAGAGGACATAGTAAGAAAAACAGATTTTGTAGGGGAAACCCCAGAGTTCTGTTTGGGCCAGATTAAGAGTTAACGTTGTATCAGGCACCAGGTGATGTGCTGTGTCCCAGCACCAGGGGACAGCAGAGCTGAGTCACATTCACGGTGATACCCAAGGGCTTGCAAACCCTGCAGCCTGGGCAACAGCAGGGCCCTGTTTCTGCCCTGTTGTGGGCTCACTCTT
This sequence comes from Dasyprocta punctata, assembly GCA_004363535.1. Lineage (NCBI taxonomy): Eukaryota > Metazoa > Chordata > Mammalia > Rodentia > Dasyproctidae > Dasyprocta > Dasyprocta punctata. The sequence continues at coordinate 4,947 of RJWM01025635.1, read as the reverse complement.
TAGATTTTGCTCTGATTGCCTAAAATCCTGCACTCTGGAATTCTTTCAATAAATTGTCCTTTTTGTATAATCTAGCTTTTCTACCTGTACTGTTTGTCACCCAAAAGACAACTTCTTCTGTTGAACAGTATCATTTCTAAGATTGTTTGCTGCTTTACTATTTTATGAAACTAAGAAGCTATTTTTATCCTGGCACATGGCATGAATGGCAGCCCGGAGCCCTAGTGACAAGTGTGGCAGACGCTAGCTATGCCGGGGACAATAGCTGTGCTTTGGGGAGCTTGGCAGGGCACAGGCGCCGAGGGCTTCTCCACATGTCACTTTGTCTGCTCCCGACACCAGTACTGGGTGCTGGAGACAGCTGAGAAGGTTGAGCCTCAGGCTTGTGTGACTGTTGAGGTCACAGTGAGAGCAGGTACTAAAATTCAGCTTCAAACACCAGGGCTCAGTAGACTACTGCATGGCACTCTTGGGAGCTGGCATGCCGTGACATGATGGGGTGCCCAGGGAACTGTGGGGCAGGTGTGGGTGGAACCGGAACTGCAGCTACCCACCCTCAGAGTCACCACATGCTGGCCAGGACATGACTGGCCAAGCAGAGCTGTGTGTGAAATGCACAGCGTTCAAAATTCTCTACCTTTTCCAACTTGGGCCCGTCTCCTCCGGATCTCTCAGCAGAGGAGAGACAGCTAAGGTGCAGCCTCAGCCCAGCCTTGGGTGGCAAGCAGTTGCTGGGGTCCTGTGATTAGGAGGACCTGACATACCCTCAGCAGTGTGTCATTTTATAGATGAGAGCCTGGAACCTTCTAGATGACATAGCTGATGAATAGAGTTAACATTTGAAGACCTGGGTTCCTGTGTCCACATCAAAACCAACAACTTCCAGTCTCAATATGGTGCTACTTCCGGTCTTACTTGTAGTAGTCTTGGACCCTTGCTAGTGGAATGTGTCATTAATTCTCTGTTCTTAATTTTTGCCCTTTTTAATTCACTTTTATTGAGTTAGAATGCACGTCCATAAAATGCACAGGTGAAAGTGTACAGCTCACTGATTTTTATACCACAATGTGACCAATAGCAGTGTGATCACTGTCCACACTGTCCACTCCTCACAGGAAATGTCCCCTGAACCTCTGAGGTCTCTTCCCAGTCAACACCTACCTCCCCTAAAGACTGTGTGACCACTAGTCTGACTTTTGTCACCACAGACCTATTTTGCCTATTCTCAAACTTTGTGTAAATGGAAAATAAATGTTTTTAAAACCTATCTTCTCTTCCTTTACCTTCTAAGTGTGAGAGTGTTACGTGGTGGGACATACCTAAACTCATTCACCTGATCTCTCAGTATGGACAATGGAATATTCTCCACTGTGGCACCCTGATGAGCAGGTCATCTTCTGGTGGGAGCATGGGCTTATTTATCATGAGTATAGATATGTATTGAGTTCTGGAAGGCACTAGGTTCAGCTCTCCAAGGTGGTTGTAATAACCTGCATTAGAATCCCAGTTGTTCTACAGCCTTGCCAACCCTTGGCATCAGGGGCCTTTGTGCTTTTAGCCACCCTGTTGGCTGTGTGGTTGTTTGCATTTCCCTGATGGCTGCTTTTGCCATTTTGATGTTGTCTTTTACGAAATGTCTGTTCAAGTATTTGGCTCATTTTAATGGGCTGTTTGCTTTCACTTATGTTTATAATTTCTTTATACATTCTGGAAATAAGTACTTTGTCAGACTTGTATATAGTGAAGAGATCCTTCCAACCTGAGGCCTTCCTTTTTGTTTCAAGTGGCACCTTTTGATGAACAGAGTTCTTAATATTTAATAAGGTCCAATTTATCCATCTTTCTATCATCGTTATTTCTGTGTCTTGTTTAGGAAAATGTCACCTCATTCAAATCTTGCCTCTTTTAAACTCAGGAAGCTCAGAGCTACTTAGAAGTTGTCTGCTTGTGTGGCAGGTAGGAAAGAGGCTGACAATGAAGGGTTTTCAGGTACAGGACAGAAAAGAAGTTGAGAAGTCAGAAAAGCAATCACTAAACACATCAGACTTTATCAAGTCCAGTGTGGACACTGTCCCCACACCCTTGGGGACAGCTACAGTAGTTCCTGTCCAAGTTTAGAATAGGGGCCCAGCACAGCAATACACAATTGTAGAGTGTGCAAATAATCTGTGTCTTTCTCAGAACAGAGTGGACTGCAAGTGAAGTCAGCAGTACCAGAGCTTGTGCTAGGTGTGTACATCTAGGGCATCACTACACGGTTGCCAGTCCCCACCTGTCTCCCAGTCCTGTCACTGTGGTAGGGTCCTTGTCTGGCTTCTCTGCAGACAGAGACATCCCAAGAAGTCCCTTAGTATTCATGCATGTATGATCTCCACGGGGGAGTAAGTAGTCAGTAACCTTGATCAGTGGTGGCCAGGAGGCCAATGGATAGCTTGTCCCCCTTTCTCCCTGGACAGAGGTTCTGTACTGCACCCCTACAGCTCCTCAGGGTTCCTGTGGAGTCCACAGCTAACTCTGTAATGAGACCTGCTCTGTTTCTGGTCCTCCGTGATACCTCCTGCTTCCCAGTTTCCCTGAACATCGTCTCTGTTCTTGCTTCCTGGTTTCCATCACCAGGTGCCACCTGCACTTCCACTTTTGTCTCAGGCAAAGACACACCTAGTGAGACTCTGCTTGCTGGGTTTGGCTTCATCAGATCTTAACTGTCAGTAAATTTTTATGCTTTTACAACTTCAGAGGAAAACTCTGACCTTTTACTGGGAAAGTATTATTATGAATTAAATTCAACCAATCAGCTACACACATTGCCTGCAGGGGTAATTTATTCCAGAATCAATGCAGTTCTATTAGCCACAGAGCTCAAATAGATTTCTCCATAGACAGCTGCTGGAGAGGGGCCAAGCCCAGGATCAACATCTGTGTGGGTTCAGGAGATAATCGAAGCACTAAAGTGACTTAAACCAATTTAGTACCTGAGGCACTTCAGAGAAGCTTACCATCCTGAAGTATGGACATTACTGCACAGCCACGCATCACCTGCTTTTTCCTGGAGGCTTGGGTCATGATCCCTACTCTGGATGCCTGGCCCAAGCCAAGTAGCTGAGCTCTGCAGGGAACTTGGAGGGCACTGCCAGAAGCAGCAAGAAACGTGTCCTAGGAGGTGATGGGGTGCCAAGATGACCTTGTTTCCATGTCCAAAGAGCAAAACCATGGGGTTTGTCAACAGGGTGTTCCACTGAGATTGCCTTTTCTCTGCCTGCATGGAGCACTGTTCCCAGGAACCCCAGCCCCATGGTGATGGTTGGGAAGCAGAGAGGGCACATGCGCAGTTCCTGAACACGGGCCATCTCACAATGTCCCCAGGTCCCTGCAGGCCCAGGGAGCTGTGCTGCCCTGTTCCAGCACTATCATCTCGAGCACCTCAGATCTTCTAAAGGCTACGAGGTGGCGTAGAAAAGGGCAGGGAGAGGCGACAGCCTGCACAGGAGGAGGGTGACATTTACTCAGCATTTGGAGAGCTGGCTCTCCACGCACAGGGCCTCTTGGCATCCTGCTGTATTTTGGTGGCTCTCTCATTTTCCAACTGTGGTGGACATGAGTCTTTCCACTAGAGTGTGAACTCTGTTTCTGAATTCTGAGCCCTCCGGCCTGGGGCTAACATGCTATGGGAATTCAGGAAGTGTTTCTGGAAGGCTTCAGTCTTTGCCCAGATGCCATGTTCTCTGTAAACTCCACCCTGGTCACTGCCCTGAAAATTCTGCCTTTCATCCCTCCTCCTAATCTGTGATCCTGCCCTACTTTTTCTTTTCCTTTTTAGCACATATCACTTGGAGCATAGCGTTTAACTTCATCATTTTGCCTATGCTTTTCTCCCACTGGATGTTCCATGGAAAGCATTTCTGGTTGTTTTCCATCAGATGTCTCTGGTATCTAGGGCAGGACTTGGAACACAGTGGACACTGAGTACTGACTGGATAAAGGCTTCCACCTCCACATCTACTCAGAGGTGGTTTATGCCCACTTTGGGGTTCCCAATCTCTATTTATAAAAGGCGTATTTCTTAATTCATTAATTAACTATTTATTTTGCACTCTGCTGAGTGCCAGGGGAGCAATCACAGAGAAGACAGTGGCCCCACCTTTGAAGAGCTCAGTGTTAGTGAAGGAGATGTCTATGAACATAGGTGACAGTGACACTGGAGGGGAGTAAAACATGAGTGACAAACACAGATGGCACAGAAGAGACTAAGTGTACCTCAAGTCTCAGCCATGACCTGTGTGGAGATCAGAGCTGGAAGAACCAAGGCACCAAGGCTGGGTGGACCCTCGCAGAGGCATGTGTGTGTGTGTAGTCACAGTGGAGTGGAGATATCAGTGTTCCTAGGGGCGCTTCACCCATGGAGTTGTATGTGCTCTTTCTCTGTACCCTTGGGGGCTTAAAAATAAGCAGAACAGGCGGACTTTTGCTTTCCTGGAACTTGCCTTCCAGTAAAGGAAAACATAATAAAATCAGGAGGGAACAGGACACTAGAAATAAGGGCTGCAGGAGCAAACAGAAAGGGAGGAGGTGGGCCACAGGCACCACAGGGCCAGGCTCAGGGCCATCTCCTAACACCCTCTGAGGGAGGAAAATCTGACCCAGGCTTTCCAAGATGTGTAAAGCCAGCAGGAGAAAGGAGAGAAGCCTTCTCGCATTGCAGTGGGTCCAGCAGTAATTATACTTTCAGTTAAATCCTGTGAAAGCCCCGAAGTCTTGACCTAACAAACACATGAAGAAAAGACCCATGTGGCAATGAGCAAGAGACCCAGCTGCTGTGACCAGACACAGGTTCAGAGCCAGGACCCTGGCTTTGGGTCCCCACTGGTGCTGCCTGGTTGGCTGACATGGGCATGGCCTGCGTGTCCGTTTCAGCTGTGGAGCAGGGATGGTGGTAACAGTTCATGCTCT
>RJWM01025634.1:0-29091 GCA_004363535.1 Dasyprocta punctata | reverse complement strand
AATTTAGCCTGTGATATCAGTGATAGAACTGATACCTTTCTAAAGAAGAGGTTTATCATCATAATGCTGCTTCTTAAGGGTCTATATTTCTTCTGCCAGGGCCACTTGGGGTGCTACTGCCTTTGTCTGTTTGAACCCTGATGTAGGGCTGTAGAAGTTCTTGTTTTTTTGTCGTTGTAGCTGAGCTCAGTAGAGCCCAAACACACCTTGTGTTTTCTCACTGAGGTTATGATTGTAGGTGAAGAAAGAAGTTTGCTGTAAGCAGACAGAGGCCTTTGTGGCTGGCCAGCCACTGTACTGTGTATGGACTGGTCCATGGGACTGTGGAGATGGGAGCCAGTGCACCATGATTAAGCGCATAAGTGGTAGACTCAGACCCCAAGGGCTCCTCCACTGAGCAGCTGCACAGCCTCGGGCAGGTTATTTAACTTCTCTGCTCTCCAACTATAAAGGGAGATGAAAGCAATACATACCTTATAGAGCCATCATGAGAATTAATTAAGAAGATATATGTAAACTTGGAGCATTCTTTCATCTAAAGTAAAGTGATATTAGAAAATCCATAGTGTATGTAAATGCAGAAGATACTCAGGTGAATTATTAGTTACCTTGAATCTAGATGTGCTTTACTTTTTTATTTTTAGTTTTTCTTTTCCTTGATACTGATGACATTGACTTTTGCTTGTTCACTCTTAAGTATCAGGTCTATGGATTGGAAAGGGTTTTTGTAGTTAGTTAAGTTTTCTCAGAGCAAGAAATAGAACGTATGATTTTGGAGAGATGTGTTAAGGTGACTAAACTGATTGTTTATTCATTCATTTATGTATTTATTTCTATACTCATTTTTGTATATATTGAATATATCTATATTCATTTTATCAATTGAGTGATAGTGCTGGGTGTATACTAATTATTACTTGATTGAATGAATAAATAAAAATGCCTGAGTTAAGCATTTTATGGGTCCTTACTATGTAACAAGTACTAAATTAAAGACACTGGGGATATAAAGTTGAATAAAACAAGATCTCACCTCCTAGGACCTTACAATACACTTATTTATTGTTTCTTTATTGGAACCATAAAAACATTCACATGCACACACTCTTTAAGAGCATTTTCTGACAGCAAGAAAGAACTTTTGGTCAATTGCTTTTCAGTTAAGTTGTAAGGTCCATATGATGAAAGTTGGTCAGAGGCATCCATAGTAACCATGCTTGTTTATCCTATTAGCTTCACAAGCACAGTAGAAGAAAATAAATTTCACAATTGAGTCCAAACGCTGACCACCCAACTCGATGGCGTATATGCTGCTCTCCAGACTTATAAATCATACAAGTCTCATGGGGGAGAATGCTGCCTTTATGAAAGAGCAGCGAGGCAGGGCTGTCCTCACAGGAAGGAGAAAGAGCCACCATGGCTAGGCAGAGATCATTCCAGTTTGCACGTGTGCCTTCGGAAACCCAGTTGAGTGCTCGCTTATGACAGAGAAAAAAATTGCTTGATGGAATGGAGAGTGCTTCATTGTTAGCCGAACCCAATCCCTTTTTGGCAAGTTTACTTTGGTGGAGCAGGAAAGAGGTTAGCCAAGGTATCCACAGGTTGCTGTGGATAATAAAACAGATGTGGAGAAGAAATGTTCTCCGGTGTAATGTGCTTGAACATGTAAACTCTTTTAAGTATACAAAGGCCATTTTGAAGGATTTTTTTCTCCCCCTAATCCCATGGTGTCACTATTTGGCTTACATTAATTACTTTTTACAACAGTTTCTCTTGTTGGTGGATACATCATGATTTTTATTGCTAGCCTTATGTGTTTGTTAATCAACCACCTTGGGGAAAAACAGCACTGTTGGACTAAATATTAGGAGTGTTTTCTTCCAGATTTTATTAGTTCAGACACAAAGCTTTATGTTGACTGGAAGAAATGTTTCTCCACTTTATTAAATTTGGGACTTCTTCAAGAAAATGTCACTGAACAGAATAAAATCTGTTGTTGGCTCTGGTGTCTCTCTTATTATATGGAAAATGATCCAAGTAGCAGTGTCAGCTATTAATGAGGGCAAAACTCATTCCGTTTATTTTTCCATTGTTTGTTAAGTGAATTCAGTTGTAACCAAAAAAGATGATGGAAAAACAGTATGTTATTTCGGTCTGTTTTGAAATGCTTGGCACTGGGGCTTTGGGTAGCCTTCAACAGACCTGAAAGAAGGGTCTTACGTGACAAGTCTGAGGCCCCTGTACACTGGCAGCTGCCCAGACCACATCTTGCCTGTTCCACCTAGTTGTGGACCCAATCTGATGTCTTATAAAATAGATCTTTCCCTGGAGCATGTGTTTCTTCTTTACGTTAACTGCATGAGAAGAATGTGTGTATGAGAAGGACGTTTTATCAAAACTGATTGTCTTTGTAGATACTACATTTTGGAGGAGTTGCATTCATCCATTAAATCAAATAAACAATTGTGTTTCCAAACCTGTAAGCTTCCAAATCTTTAAGTTTACAAACCACCATCAAGTCACTTTTTTGACATATGAAATATTTAATGGGTATAAATCTCGTTTCACAAACTTTAGCGTAAAAAATATGTAACTGCAGGCATTTTCTGTAACTCAACTCCAGTTATGATTGATATTGCATTCTACTGGACTTTGAGGTAGAGGAGGGTCTTAGGGTCAAGACGTGTATATATGTGTGTGGTGGTGGGGTGGGGATCTTTCATACTCTCCTCTTCAGCTTCATTAGGGTATGCTTGATAAATAAAAATGTGTATTTAATATCTTCAGCCTTGATGTTTTGCTATACATATAGTTGCAAAGAAATTAGCACAATTGAACTAGTTAACATATTCATTACCTCAATTATAATTTTTTTGTGTTGAGAAAATTTAAGGTCAAATCTCTCAGCAAAATTCAGATATTTGATTCAGTATGATTAACTATACTCATCACACAGCACATTAGATATCCAGAACTTACCTGTCGCTCGTAACTAAACCTTTCTACTCTAACCAACATCTCCCCAGCTCCTTCCCTTGTATACCTAGAAACCACTATTTTTTTTCCTTTATGAGTTTGATTTTTAAAAATTCTACATATAAGAAAGATTAAACATTATTTGCCTTTCTTTGCCTGGAACTTAGCATAACGTCTTCTACGTTTATCCATGATGCCACAAATGCCAGGGTTCTTTTCTTTTAAAAAGTTTGAATGATAATGCAACACACTCACACGCACACTATTTTTCATTCACCCATCGATAAATACTTAAGTTGGCTCCATGTCTTGGCATGCAGTGAACAATAATGCTACAAGAATATAGGCTGCAGATGTCTCTTTGAGATACTGATTTCATACTCTACTCTTTATTGCCCATGCATGAAGCATAGATTTTGGTATCAAGTATTACAATTTCAGGATGAAGATAGCCAGTTCGAGGTAATCTAGGTACTATCATGGTGAAATTGGAACTGATGAACATTTTAAAATTATACCTCCATTTGCTTCATTTTGAATACAAATTTAAAATAAACACCTTGCTGAAATTTCTTTAAAATTTCTTCTTCCATTCCTATCAACATGCCTGTCTGGTTTTCCTGTCATGAGAGTTATGAAATAAAAATACACTACTTAATTATATATTACCCTTAGTGATCTTTGTCAGCAAGCTTACATAGTTGACATGAATTATTCAGCAAGAGGCAAGCTTATTTGGTTACATTAAAACTTTAAAAATAGATATACATGGAATTTGTTATAAATATAGATATAGATGCTTAGTGTGGGTTATTCACTTGTGGCTTATTTTATTATGCTAGCAGAAAGCAGAAAGTTGCAAGTGTAATTGCAGTTTAGGAATCACTTATATATATATTCCATTTTTCACCTGTCCAAATGGCAAATTTTAAAGTTGCAACAATATTCAATGCTAGAGAGAATGAAGAAGAGGTTGCTCTTTTGTAGCGCTTCTGGAAATGAAATCTGGACACAGCTTTTCACAAAAGCGTTTCACAATGTACCTTAATAGTTTTAAGTAGGTCTATAGTCTTCATTCTAATCAACACATTTCATGAAACTCATCAAGAATCAAAATATATGGAAAAATGTCAAGCACAAAATATTCACTCCAATGCAATTTATATTAAAAAAAATGTGCAAACAATCTAAATTTTCACCAAAAGGAAAGTATGTTATGAGTAAAGTATGTTATAACTCATGTGATCTAGTTACATAGTTCATAAAGCTGTGGGGTAAAAGTAAAAGTACACTTCACCCTTTTGCAGAAGAAAACATTCTCACATTGATGTATATTTATAAAAAGAGAAACCCACTAAAATTATGACTTGTACTCTCTGGGTGTTGAGGTCATGATAAGCAATTTTGGTTTCTTTGTTTTGTTTTGTTTATACTTTTTTTGTAATATCAATGTTTCCCATAATTATGATACATTCTACTGACAATTCAAACTTTTCTGGGAGAGGAATAGTTCAAGTATAAACTCATTTAAGGCTGTCCACTCATTAAAGATTTGTGTACTTAAGGGTTTACATTTCTACAATTTAAAGAAGCATTCATTTCAGAGTTAAAGAAGACTCAATATTCATTTATTTTTTGTAGCTATAACAACACATGTGAAGCTGAGAAATTTTTAAAGAAGAGGTTTATTTAGCTCACAGTTCTGGAGTCATGGAAGACTAAGTTTTGGGTGGCTGCATCTGGTGAGGGCTCCTTGCTGCCTCATAGCACCGCACGTGGAATCACGTTCTGGGCAAGTGTGTGAAACCGAAAGGGTGTTATATTTGTTATAGAACATTTTGCAGCATCTCTAATCTCTTCCCATATGATACCCATGGTAATTTTACTCCCAATGATGACAATTCAAAATATCTCCAGAAGTTTGGCATGGTAGTGCACAACTGTAATCCCAGCACTCAGAAGGCTGAGGTGGGAGGATTGCTGCAAGTTCAAGGCCAATATGGACTCCATAGTGAGTTGAAGACCTGCCTGAACTACATAGTGAGACATTGTTTTAAAAAAAATGTCTCCAGACATTGCCCAGTGTCCCTCCCAACCAGAAACTGTGGATGTGCACAGGCACAAGGGCAGAGTGTGCCTGTATGCATGCATATCACACCTCCTGGGCCAAGTGTTTACCTGGTCATCCATTCTAACCACTGGTGCTGCACGGACCTATTGTTCAAATTTCCTCTCCCTCTTGCTTCCAACAACAAGCACAGCAAGGATGTTGTCTTGTATTTCAGTGCTGTGTTTTAGAGGTCATTTAAGGAGGTTCTAGTGAGAACTGGAGTTTATGTTATTTCTCTTATGTGCTGGTTTTAAAACTTAGCCCAATAGAGAGCTATCATCTTGTACGTCATCTTTCATGTAATCTTTCTTTACCTTTTGTGTAATCCTTAAACACATATGTAACAAACTTCACATTGCTAATGGATATACATTACTTGTTAAATATTATTAGCTGTGGATGACAAGAAAAAGGTTGATAGTATTTTTGGTTTGGGGACTTCGGAATAGAAAGAAAACAATTCTCCAAGGGCAGTTCATGAGTAACTCTGAGTAAGAGCTGATGTGTGCTCCTAGCCATAGGTAAAAGAACCACTTGACACAGGCAGGTGAGAAACTTCCACAGCTTTCTGTGGACCTCCAAAAGGGATGGACATATTTTGGCAGCACACTATTTCTTGTTGTTTGGGGTTTTTTTCCCCCAACAAATTTAGTATTGAGGAATGGTTTGCAAATGAGGGGGAAGTTATCCTACAAAACATAACTCAAATCTATGTATGAATAAAGGGGCAATTTTATAGTTTCAGATATTGTTTTTGCATGTATGTTTGCTTATTGGAACTCAGGCTCACACCTGGTTATTTTATTGGTCACAACATTGGCCTTACTGATAAAAGCTACAAATGGACTCACATGGCCTCATAGAAACTGGTTTGGATCATGAGTTTTTTTAATACAAGACAACTCTGGAACAAACAAGGCTTTTCAGACTCCCTTGATCAATAATGCCATTGCGTTCAGTTAAAGAATTAAGAAACCACTTCTACACAATTACTATACACACACACACAAACACACACACACACACACACAGTTAAAGGCCATGCTGATGTATACAGAAAGAGTTCTGGAGTAAAGACATTCTGCAGCAAAGCCATGATTTTGTTTACTATAGCAACAGCCATGTAAGAACCCATTTGTCATCATGAGCACTTGCAATGTGAGGAGATGCAGGGTGAAAATTGGTAAGAACCAAGTAATGAAGAAGACAGGCTTTCAGAATGGACCAGTGTTGATGACAGGCATATAAACCTTTAAAAACATACATGTATTGCTAATGGATACACATATTTATACACATATTTATATAAAAGCACAAAATACAGCTATAAGAATATACAACAAACTCATGATAATCATGGTCTCTTGGGAAATGAAGACAGGAATAATATTCAATGTATCTATTAGAAGGGGACAATGATATTACATTTTCTCATTAAAGATAGATTGATAAAAATGTTACAGTACTAGCATGGTTACTATATATATATATATATATATATATATATAAAATAAATTTTTCATTGAACTTAGGAATCAAACATCCAGATTTGGTCTCTGCCACTTGCTAGTTGAGACACTTAGAACAAATCTTATGAATATACCAAGTCTCAGTTTCATCAACTACAAAATAAAAATGACAATAGTACCTGCTTCATTGGGTTGTCATAAGAATTAAATAAACAAACTTTGGGTCAGGCACCCAGTACATGCTCAACCGAAACAGACACTGACGGTCTCCAAGCAAGATAAAACACCTGGTTCCTTGATGTCTCTTCATTTTGGCAAAGTCAGTTTACCCTGTTGAACAGACAGACTGTATTCCAGGGAAGGCTCTTGCTCTCCTTTGGTTTGCCATTTTGTGTGCCAAACTTTAGAGCCTTATCGCCTTGAGTAGGAGAGGTTTTTATGCATATAAACTGAGGGTAAGGTATTTTCAGAAGACTGGGAAATAAAGATAAGCAGTATCTGACTTCTTAGGGTTGTGTGTGTGTGAGTGTGTGTGTGTGTGTGTGCCTCTTATCTCAGGGGGGGAGGTTCCAAGTCCTGTGGAAAACTTAGTATGGGCAAAGCTTGAATTAAAACCAGCACTGTGCTCAATACTCCATTTGCAAGTAACCCTTCTGAACATTTCAAGACAATCCACTTACAGTGAATATGGAAGTACTGACATAGCAACAGTAATGTCCTAGAGCATCCCTGAAGGTCACTGCACTACTGCACATCAAGTCAGAAATTGACAGTTTCATGTTTTTCATGGAAGGTAAAGTTCTCAGTGCTTTGGTGGCCTTGTGGACAATGCTAGATATGGGGCACTTGAGTTTGGTTTCATAGGGGAATTTGGAGGATGGAGAAAGGGGTGAGCAAAAGCACTAAAGAGGACCAGGAAAATGTGGAATGAGAAATCAGCATAACTTGAATTGAGACCATATGAGAGGATGGAGGAGATAAAAATGTTGAGAACACAAGGTGGTGAGAGCCAATTGCCGTGTTGAGGATTTTAGACTTCACTTCAAAGCCAGCTGGGGATTTGCAGACCCTGGGGATAGCTCAGGCCTCTGGGCTCCTACTTGTCTCCAACTTTCTTCCACCCTTCCCTACTGACCCTCATGTCTCTGCTTTAAGAAACACATAATTTTACTTGGAGATTGGATAGTCTGGGCTTCAGTTCAGGAAGCAGCGGTGTGCTTTGGAATAAATCACCTTTTAGGCTTTCAGCTTCTCAAGTCCAAAATGGTATAGTGGGGGGAAATATTTCCTGGCACTCCAAAATGGAAGTAAACTTTTAGAAGATTAATATGACTGTAAGCAGGATGGTTTGGGTGGAGGAAAAGCGTGGAGAGACACCAAAACCTGTTCTGGTTACATGACTTATGCCAAACGTAACATGATATCTATACTATAGCAAATACCCCTACCACTTTCTAATTATTATTACCATTTAATAAACAATGGCATTTTGATTTAATTTAGTCTTCTAGAATTGGATTTTCTTGCTGGGAGGCCATTTCGTACGTAAAGTACTTTCCTTAGTGAGCCTTAGGGATTAATCTTTCACCTTAAATGTCTGTCCATTTTAATTTTCATGTAATTTTTAAACCTCACCCCGATGCCAGATTCCCAAATGTCTACTTGTGTTTGACTCCAACACAAAGTATATCTTGAGATGGGAGCTAAGCAGAGATCAAAAGCAGCAGCCAACTGAATGCTGGCCCACATAGACTGACTTTGCCCTGTTGTCTGCCAAACCACAGTCCTTAAGGATCTTGAAGAATTCAAAACCATACATAAAATAAATAAATGCAAATGGCATTTTTCCTACTTACATGGCTCTCCCTGGACTTCTTCAGATCCAACTTTCCCTCTTTTTATTTCCTTCATTGGTGTCAGGGGAAATGGGGCCAGAGATTGACCCTTTACTGGAGGTGACATACAAAGAGGGAAAAACAAAAGAATAATACTGAGTCAGATCTTATGAGGAAGTAAATGTAAAAGTAAACTTCGCCCTGGAAAATAAACTTCTGATATTTCAAACCCCAAGGTGTTACCTTTTCAAGAATTAGCTGTCCCAAGTTGCAATGTCTTCCTTGATTGAGTAGGCCTCTTTGAAGAGCATTGGCAATGCTAGATGAGCCATCCTAAGCTATACAAATCATTTCCATATTTTCATCAGTTACATAGATACACAGTCTTCTCAGTTTTAAACTCCTGAAATGCAAATATTCATTTGGAATGCCACCAAAGGCTTAGAAAACAATGTGATTTATATGCATGTATGTATGTGTGTATGTATCTATCTATCTCTCAATAAATAGTTGATACTCCAGTAGTTATCTGTCGGTGCATATCAAACTCTCCAAATTAGTGCTATGAAACAATGACGATTTGCTATGGGTTTGTTGATCAGGAGTTTGGGAAACATAGAAAATGGATGATTTACCTTTTCTCTATGATATTTGAGGTATCTACCTAAAACATATAAACAACTTGAAGTCATGCGCCAGACTACTAAAACTTATGGAAGTTTCTATATGCAAATGTCTTACACCTATAAATTTTTTTTATTTTTTTAATTTTTTTTTAAAGATAGTAAAATCCAACAGAACATAACAGAGCATAACAAAACAAAGTCAGTCAAGACAAAGCAGCAGAACTGCTACAGAACTTCAAAGAAAGATAATGTGAAAACAATAGCCATTATACTGTATCTTGTCTTCAGAATAGCTGACCATTCTAACAGGTATAGTAGAATTGAAACCAAAAACAAAACAGAATAAAACCAATAAACACAGAAGAAAATAAAGGAAAATATTAATAATAATAATAACGATCAGAGTAAAGCAAAACAGAGAGAGCCATATTGGACCTCGAAGGCAAAACAGAAGAGAATCCCTCGTACTTGCTACACTGCCTACTGTCACCTTCCAGAGAGATGCTCAGGTTGCTGACCAGAGGCCTGCAAAATCTACGAAAAAATACTAGCAAATAGTTGCTTAACGAGAATGGCTTCTTCCGGGGCCCAGCCTGCTGGGCCCGAGGGCACCGGTGCACGGACTTGGAATCAGGGACAAACACTTTCCCCCACCCCCCTACCCCCCGGTCAGCAACCTGCTGTTTTGGAGGTCTGGCTAAATTACACCTATAAATTGAAAGCTGGCCTGCCTGGGACTATTAGCCTAAGCATACACATGTGGTCTCTTCTGTGTGGTTAGATTTTCTCCCTCTAGGGTGCTTTAGAGTCATTGGATTTCTCCCATGGCATTACACGGCTCCAAGAGTTAGTGTTCTAGTGAGTAGTCTTGGAGGTTAGGAAGCTGCATGACCTTATATGACCTTCCCTATAAAACTACTTAGCATCACTTTTACCACAGTCTACTGGTGAAAGCAGATAGAGCTCTACCCAGAGATTAAACAGGAATGGATACAGACTTCCTCCTATCTCCTGACAGTAGAAGGATTAAAGAGTTTGTGGTTGTGTTTTAAAGCCATTTGAACTTGTCTTTTATTTTGCACATATTTCTCAAGATTTTGAAACTTCTAGGAGCTACCAAACAATGTAATCTTGTGAAATAGGAGATAGGTTGGTAATTTAACATGTGGGGCAGACCCCTTCCTCCTGAGCCCCAGGATATGTGACTGTAACTGCCCCCTGAAGAGGGGTGAAGGAAATAAATCTACAGTTTTTACTAAGGTCACTTACTCACTTAGGCCCCTGGTAACTCTCAGGCACTGTAATTTAGATGGATAGATTGTTTTCTGAAAATTCTTGACCATGTGTTGAAGGATAGATCAGAGAAATAGGTTACCTCCAGGAAGAGTTTTCAACCATTGCATAGATGCATTTTTACAGAAAAAAATGATTAGTGGTTTATCTGAAATTCAAATTTAACTAAGTCTCTTGTTTGATATAACAAAATATTATATGCTGAATAAATTATAATGAACATGAATTTAACTATCACAATTCTAGAGACTGTGGGTTCAAGATCAAACAGCCACATTTGGTAAGCACTTTCTTGCTGCATTATAATATGACAGAAGAGCAAGCAAGCATGCATAAAACAGAGAAATTCTGGCAAATATATCTTTTTATCAGTAGCCCACACCCTTGGTAACAAACTCACTCCTGTAATAATGACCATAATCCAATCATGAAAGTAATGCCCTTATAACCTGTTCACCTGGGTCAGCTTTCTGTTACTATAACAAAATGCCATAGATAATCAGTTTATAAAGAGAAAAGGTTTGTTTCACTCACTGTTTTGTAGGTTCCAGTCAATGATGAATTTTTATGACTCTGGGCCTGTGATTAAGAAACATATTGTTGTGGGAGTACAGGCACAGCAAAACTGGCTTATGGCTAAGAAGCCAAAGAGAGCAAAGAGGGACCTGAGTTCCCAAAAACCCCTTCAAAAGCATTCCCCAAAGACCTAAAGACCTGCCACTAGGCTCCACTTCTTGAAAGTTCCACCATCTGGCAATACTACTTTTCTAGGGACCAAGACTTTAACATGGGCCTTTGGGACATTCAAGATCCAAACTACAGTATGAGCTAAATGTTTCTTAAAGATGCCACCTGTCACTACTGCTCTGATGGCCATTAAAGTTCAATATGAGTTTTGTAAGGGATACTTAAATGCTAACAATTTATATGCTTTTACTTGGTATGTTTGGCAACTCTATGTTAACAGTTGCAGACAAACAGACTTTAGAACAGGACTCAGCAAACATTTACTACAAAAGACAGATAAAAATTACTTTTGGATTTGCCAATGGTAGTGCAAAAATGGTCAGAAACAATATGCAAATAAATAGGTGTAGCTATGATCCAATAAAATTTTATTTACACAAAGAGTTGGTGGTCCTAGTTTGTTGACCTCTGCTCTTGAGCTATATTTAGTCTTAAAGTCAGTTCTGCCATTTGTCATTCAGATATGTGAAGTTAAACAAATAATTTCATCTCTTTGTGTCTTGGTTTCTTCATCTATAATGTGAAAAGTAGTAATAGTAAACCTGCATCTTAAGATATGAAGTTGTTTCTCATGTGTGATGGGTTCATAGCAGTGCCCACAAGTAATAAATTCCATAGGACCAATGCATTCTACTTCTTGATTGTAATACTCACTTTCCTGTTGCTAGGACAAAATTCCCAACACCTGCAAATTAAAGGAGGAGTGTTTTATTTGGCTTGTAGTTTCTTGTGGGTTCAGACCATGGTCAGCTGACTTCAAGGCAGAAACAGCACAGTGGAAGGGCATGAAGGAAGCAAACTGTTCACCTCATGGAAGACAGAGTAGGAAGAAGCCAGGGAGGGAGATATGCCCTTCAAAAGCAGGCCCCCAGTGACACATCTCTTCCAACCAGGCCCTACCTCTTAATAGCACATTTGGTTATGAACTCATTAATGGACCATTTCAATGATGAGCATAGCACCTCCATGATCCAATCACCTTCCAAAACCCCCAACTTGGAACACATGAGACTTTTTGGTGACATTCTAGATCTAAAACTTATCAATGACTTGAAATTTAAATACCTCAACCAGAGTGGTGTAAGATAATAATAAATTCTTATCACACCATGTGATTAGGCACTATACATATTCACATAATCCTGACAGCAGCCTGGGTTGCAGGTAAATTATGATTATGATCATCATCATTATCCCCATTTTACAAATAAGGAAACTGTGACCCAAGAGCTAGGTGGAACATCCAAGGTCACCTACATTACAGGTAGGGCAGTGTGGGTTCCTGTACTTCTTACCACCAAACTGCTAGCTTTTCCCCTTCTCTACAGAAAAGAAATGAGGGGCAGCAGGGAAATTAGGAAAGGCCACAATAAATGTTTACAGTAAAATTTGGTGCTAAATTAAATATCATTTATTTTCAAGAAACACAGCAGTCTCCATTGAGCTTTTGCTTTGAGGGTTTCTTCCTTCTTGCTCATCTTTAACTCTGAGGATGACCGTGCACATCTATGGTGCCCACAGCATTTGTGTTCATCAAAAGGCAGAATCCCTGACTCTGGAAACACATCTGAGTCTTAAATGTCAGGGTTATGAACTCTCTTTCTTTCTTTCCTCCTCGCCAAGGCTTTTCTCCTATTTCTTCCATTTTCCGGCTTCTCCCTCGCCTTATCCCCCAAACTTCACTTCTCTTCTCATTCTCCACAACTTACTCAGGCCTGAAAATAAGCCAGGGAAAAGATGTTTGCTTTGGGAAAAGAAGAGAAAAATACAAGATCAGCTAGCCAAGTAAATAACTCTGATTTTCCACAAAGGGCTACTTCATGGGAGGATTGTGACTTACGGTGCTTTATGTTCTCTATCTCTCTCTTTTCCTTAGGAAAAACAAAGTTGACGTAAACAGCTGGAGACTGTAACTTGAAAAACCAAGAAAGTAAGATGAACAAAACTTCCTGTTTTCCTCTCTGACTATGGCCTACAGGGGGTTGGCCTATAAGACTGCCTTCCAAACCAGATGTTCCATTCCCAAAGCTCTTTTCAGAGTCTCTGCATATCAATTACTCTTTACACAGCACCACCAGATCTTAGATTAATTACAATGAATGTGCCTCAGCCAAGGTCCTGCTGGGACACAGGTCCTCTTGAGAAAAGCTGCATAAATGTGGCTAGCATATGACATAGGACCAATGGGTTAAACACTCTACTCCCTGCATGTAAATTATGTGCACCCTTAACAGAGCTCCTCCCATGTGCCAGTATTGTGGCAAGACTCCAGATTACTTCATCTAATTCACATCACAACCCCATTAGGGAGACACAATTACTGTCCCTATGTTATGAATCAGGAAATCTAGTCTTAGGGAGGATAATGACCTGCTTCATGTCTCTACACCAAGCAGAACCTCTTCTACCTCTACCACAATCTCCATTCTGCCATCTTTAGAAAAGATGAAAGAATGAAGAAGAAAGAATGGTAGAGAAATCTGTTCTCTGCAAAGGAGAGATCATCACCTGAATCACATTTGGGTCTTTCTGAGGTTTCTGGGTGGTTTGTTTTGCTTCTTGTCTGTTCATCTTTTTTGTAGACATGTTGTCATCAACTTTGAAGGTCTGTCTGCATTCTCTGTGTCACACCCAGCTGGTGGACTCCTGGACCCACTGCCAGTAATAATGCAGGCTTGCTTCAGCCAACATCCAACCTTCTCCAGCCTCTCTGGTCTTCAGTTCTCAAAGATGTCACCCAAAACTGTGAGGGCGTATCCGCTTCACGGTAAAACTCTTAAGTACTTGAACAGATCTTAAAAATGAGCTCCAACCATGACATGCATGTATGTCTGGCCTTTTCATGCAGAGTGACAATCTGCCAGTAGGATTAGTCCTGAAGCTGCTATTAACTGTCTCTTCTCTGTAAAACAGGGCCCAGCATGTTTTGGGGGAATTCTTGTTTGTTGGGGTATAATTATTAGTGGGTACAAATAACTAGCCATCAAAATGGGTGTGTTTTGTTGCGTCTTGAGATTTTCACATAATTTTCTGATTGTAAAGGAAAGCAAGATTGGTGTTTTCAACAACTAATGAGCACCCACCAGAAGATTTCAGAGTTTTACTGGATGGTCACGTGCCAGTTGCAACTTTGAGCCCTAACTGCACAGGGGTGAGAAGAATGCAGGCCCTATCTTTTATAGCATGCTTTTCTAAAAGGCACAGTAACCATTATTCCAAGTTCAGGAACTCCTAGTGTAGTCTCATTTCCCCCTTTTTGCCACAGGTACTGTAGGCCCTTACTTCCCATTGAAAATCTGAAAAACACAATTGCAAATGAAAAAGAAAAAAGGAAAACAAAGCAGATTTCTTTACTACAGAAATTCTCCATGCCATTAGTATCCCCACTTTGAGTTTCTAGAAGGAAATGCAATGGGTAGAATTTCTTAAATGTTTTTTACTTCAGAGTCCTTTACTTAGGAACCTCTTATGATATGATGGTCCCACTGCTACTGTCTCGGTTTGTTTATGCTGCTATGAGAAAATACCACAGACTGAATAACTTATAAACAACTATTTATTTCTTAACAATTCTGGATGCTGGAAAGTCCAAGATCACAGAGCTTAGTAGTTGAGAACCCAGGGTGTCTACTTGCAGGATGGTACCCCATGGGTGCGTCTTCAGGAGGGGAGTAACACTGTGGCTTCATAGCAGAAGGGAAAGATGGGCAAAGAAGGATGAACTCTCTCTGAAGCCTATTTTATAAGGGCATTAGCCATTTCTAAAAGGTCTTTCTCCTTAGTCACTTTCCAAAAGACCCCTTACCTTAACACCACCACAATTGGAATTAAGTTTTTCTCTGTTGGAATGTGTTCCCCAGAAGTTCATGCATTTGAAACTTACTCCTATCACGGTAGTGTTGGGAGGCAGGGGCTAATCTGAGGGGTTTAGGTCATGATGGCTCCATCCTCAACAACTGATTAAGGTCATTCTCATGGAAGTAAATTAGTTCTCATAGGAGTGACTTTGTTATAAAAACCAGCTCTTCTGCACACACTCATTTTGCCCTCCACTTTCCCTTTATGTTTTTTTTTTTTTTTTTTTTTTTGTCGGCGGGGGGCACCAGGGTTTGAACTCACAACCTCACGCCTGCCAGACAGGCGCTTAAGCCACCAAGCCAAACTCCCAGGCCTACTCTCCCTTTATGACATTACACAGCACGGAATCTCTTGTCAGGGACTAGGGACATGGCTAAGTGGTAGAGGGCTTGCATGGCATGAGAAAGGTCCTAGATTCAAAACCCAGCACTGCAAAAGCAAAACCAAAAAACAACAACAAACAGAAGCATTTGTAAAGTGTTGTCATACTCTTGGACTTTCTACAAACTAAATAAATTTCTTTTCCTTATAAATTGTCCCATCTGTAGTGTTTTGTCATAGTAAATAAAACAAATGGACTCAAACAAGTTTAAGCATGAATTGTTTCTATCACAGACACATTTTAGGAAATTGCAAAGTAGTCATAATGGTATGGTGGATTAACTAATGGTCAACTTGAAACACCCGGGTTGAACTGAATCAGCATGGTTCTGAATGTGGAAGGCCTACCTGAGGATTGTTGCCAACAGCATAAATGGAGAACTGGAGGAAAGATGGTGTGCTGTTGATTCTCCTGGAGAAGTTTGTCATTCTGATTTTCCTGATATAAGCTCAGCTGTTCTCATCATCATGTTACAGGCAGCTGAGTTAGATAGAAATATTATAGGTACTCAGGCAGGGCTGGGTCCTTGAAGGAGCCTGTGCAGATGACATACCCTGCATCTGTGGGGGAGACAGACACCTCTGCTGTGGGCCAGACCCCAAGACAAAAGATAAAACAAATGCAGCCACGTACTTCCTAAGGACAAACATCAGGGATTGATGTTCTAAGTAGGTCTCTATCACCCTGAGGAAGCCAGGAGTCACTAACCTTACACCCTACAGAAAGAGTCACTGTTCTTTATGCATATCCACTTGCTATGAGACCCCTTCCCCATTTGCCCCAATTTAATCAATTTTACCTGAATAATTAATCTTATTGGTAGACCATAGTTCTGTCCTGCCTCATGCCTGCCTTGTGAGTGTCCATGTTTTACCCACTTTAGACCTGCCTCTCTTTGTGGTTTTACTCTATAAAAGTCCCTAAAAAAAGACAGTCTTTGGCAACCCACTCAGCACCCCTTATGTTTATCCCTCAGACAGAAGCTTTCTTTCTCTCAATAAATATATTCTGTTCTTAACCTCCATTGTTCCTAAAATTCACTCTTTGATTTTAGAGAACATGAACTCATACTAGGCATCTAGTCGGTTGGGAGTTTCCTTCCCCTATATCAGTCAGAGGAGCTCAGGTCCTCACTGTCACTGAGGATGGTTGTGGTTCTCTTTGTGGAGAGCTCTGGTCCTTACCTTGAGCATAGCTTCCTGGCTCCAGTGCAGATCTGTTAGCCTGCTGACACGGATCCTTCATCCCACTAGTACAGACTTTCTAGCTTCCACTACTGACCTTTGGGCCTTCCCAGTGCAGATCCGTGATACAGACTTGCATGAGACATTGTTGTGGGCTTTAGGCCTCTAGCTAGACTCATGGAGGACATTATCTTGGGCTCTAGGTTTTCAGCTGGACTCGTGCAGGGCATTGCCATGGGATCTGGGCCCTTAGCTGCATTCTTTGGGACTCTAGTGTGTGGGCAGATCTCCCGCACTCTTCTAGATTTGACTCTTTAGGTGAATATTATGTAATAATCCTGTAAATTATGTGCTCTGTATTAAATATTTTCCCTTGTAAACCCTTACTACAATAGACACTGTGTGTCATGTATTAAGCACATATACCAATCTCAGTCAGATGCCAGGAACTCTGCATGCATTTTCTAAATATCTACTACACCCTGAAACATGGATTTTATAATCACCACTTTATAGGCAAAGAATCAAAGCTAGGCATGGTGGTTTATGCCTATAATGCCAGCACTTGGGCAGCTGAGGCAAGGGGATCGTTATGAGTTCAAGATCAGCCTGGGCTACAAAGTGAGCTCAAGGCCAGCCTGAACTGCATAGTGAGACTCTGTCTTAAAAAGACAAAACAAGGAGGGGAGGGCAGGGATATAGTTTGGTGGCACAGTGCCTGCCTAGCAAGCATGAGGTCATGAGTCCAAACCCCATAAATAAATAAATAAATAAATAAATAAATACATAAATAAATAAATAAAAGTGAAATTGTGAAGGATGACAGTCCAGTCTCCCTTTGGGTGCTTTTTTGCCAAATCTACAAAAATATTTCCTTTTATCTACTTCCCATTTCCTCAGTCCCCTCATGAGTTTTCCTCTAAATCTGAGACACAAAGAGAAATATTTCAAAATAATGTTATAAGTAAAAACTGAAATCAGTCACCAATATTTTGGTATATAAAAAAAGGAGCTTGCATTTCACTTCTCAAAGCAGCAAGTAGAATGAATATAGGGTGTATTCTTAGGTGTAAGTGATACTGCATGTGCTACAGGGGCTAATAGTGATGAATCCTAAGGAGTTTTATTGTTGGCATCACACAGTTTGGCGAAAGATATGTGATCTATAATGAATGCGTGAACACAGAATAACACCACGCCCAGGTGTGTTACAAATGTAACTGTCCCAGACTGGCAGGTCTAAAGCAAAAGATCCTTTGCCATTTTTGTTCCCCTTGCTTTACCTACTTTTGTACACAGCACTTGTCAGTTCCTGACGTTACACTGCATCTTTATTTGTTTCTTGTTCAGTGGCTACCTTCTTTGGGATGTAGCTCTCTGGAGGCAGGGCCTAGACTGTTTGTCAATGCAGAGCCTGCAAAGCTACCATTTCTGCTACAGCCCAACAGAGAAGTTCTTCTGGGGACCATGAAAAAGGTCATCCAAGAAGAAAGCAGGAAAGGTATTATATTTTAAGGAAACCGAAGAGACTCAATTCAGGTATTAAGGATACAATATTCGTGCCGAAAAAAAAAAAAAAAGGATACAATATTCATTCATGGCACTGAAGAAGAGACACCACTGCTGGATTCCACAAGAAGCCTCTCTACACAGGAGGCAAATGGAGACATTTGGAAGTAAGCTCCATGGTCCGTGGAATGGTGCCTCCCAGTGAAGTGTCTTGCTGCAGATCATAAGCAGAAAAACAAAATATAGAACTTTTTCATCTTCAAAGTGTGAAATAGGTGTGTGATGACTGGAGGTGGTAAGTCAGCAGGTTTATTGATCATCTTCAGTGTGGTCACAAATGATGCTCAACCACACAGTTGTACTTCTGCTGGCTGTGACTCCTGGGATCTTCTTTATTTGGGACAGAGGCTAAAGCAGCACCTCCTATTTGCACGATGCCATTCTAATGACAAAGGGCTTCTTTCCAGAAATGCCATAGGTTGAATCCATTTCTATTTTACTAGCTAATATGAATTACTTGCCTAAGCTTTGTGTTAAGAGCATAGGCTATCTATTCCTCTTCTCACAAGAGACAGAACATCCATGACTGTGGCAAGAATAACAGTTTCAATTCTCTTACAGGAAAAGAGTATGAAGATTTAAGAACAATAATGCAATCCATCCAGTGTTTTTGTATTCTTGGAGCCTAAGAAACATCAAAACACTTCTCATACCTCCTTAGACATAGAAGAAAGAATGATTGAGAAATAAAAAGTACAGAATGCTGTCATAGCTTTTAAAATTAAAGGAGGAAAATCAAGGACATAAAGTATACAGACGCACTTCACATGTCCACTCTATTTGTCACTTTCTGAGTTAACAAGGCATGTGGTAAGATAGCAAAACTGGAACTGTCAAAAAATGTGACACATGCATCACAGTTTGACTCTAGACTGTTAATATGACAGATTGTGTACTATTTTCCCCAAGTGTTCATTGCCCATCTCTGTGGGCAACTTGTGCTTCCTTGCTCCAAGGTTATAAAAAAAAATTATATGTTAATTCTTAACGTCCAATTTTATCACATTTAGATGTGGGGCTTTAGGGGGGTTATTGTGCCCTGAGAGTGAAGCTCTCACAAATAGGATCAGTGCCCTTCTGAAAGGGGTCTTAAAGACTTCCTCAGTCCTTTCATTACATAAAGATGCAACAAGAAGATAGGCATTACAAACCAGGAGGAAGACCTTCACTAAACTCTGAATCTACTGGCAATTTGATTTTGGATTTCTCAGCCTTCAGAACTATGAGAAATAAATTTCATTGTTTATAAGCTACCTACTTTATGGTACTTTGTGATTATAACCTAAATAGACTAAAGTATTTGCACTCTTCCAACAAACCAAGAAGGAAGAAGTTATTTTAATCTCCACTTTACAGATGATAAAAATGAGCTAAGAAAGGATGAATCACATTGTCAAGGTCACATGGAATATAGAAGGAGGAGCTGAAATCCAAACCCAGGCAGTCTGGCTCCTAAGCACCTGGCAAAAGCCAAAATGACTCATAGTTAGCAGAAAGAGTGGGGTTGACTGAAAATCAATTCATCTTATTGAGAAGGTATTCAAGTACAATCAGCAACGTGGAGAAAGACAGCGAACTCATTCCCACACAATGCATAGAACCAGATAATAAGGGTTTGTGATGGTTAGAATACAGGTCATGCTGATGAAAAACAAGACTCCAAAATGCAGTGTTTCAAACCAGAGGGAGGTAGGATTTTCTCTCGCTAACAGTGGTAGAATTCAGGTTCATTTGGGGACTTGGTCACCTTTGATCTGATAGATCTGTATCCCTTTAGATATCATCTTTGTCCCTACAAGGTCAAAGCTGACTGGCCATACCACATCTACCTCAAGAGAAAGAGGTAAAAGTTTGTCCCTACACTCAGGGGACCAGGACACAGGCACAGATATACTCACATACCACTAGCCTAAATATTTCAAAATTATTAATCGGGTAAACAAACTGTCAAATGAGTTACTATGTCCTACTGCTTTGATAAATACACTTTCTTAATTGGAATCTGTGCAAATTTAGAATTCTCAGTCTCCTTGATTTCTAAGGTGGATTGGCAGTGCAGGAAAAATTAGCAATTGCCAATTGCCCCTGAGTGAATGGTCAGTTACCTTTTTCTTCCTCAATCTCAGCTCCACCTAGTGCAACAAACTTGTATACATGGTATGGACACTCCTTTGCCTCATACTATTCTTCTTCAGTTACTTCTCATCCTAGAGGAGCATGAACTAGTAGCATGGCTTGGAAGGATGGATCTATGGAGGCTTACACGGGCTCTGGAAGCACTGGGATGGGAATTTCAAGGCCTCAAGTTAGTGGAGCAGGGAAGCAGAGGCAGACAAGTCCCTTTTATCATGAAGAATCCTTGCTCTCTAAGAGGGACACAGCCTTAAAAAAGGTTTTAAGAAGTATAGTCCCCAGTGTCTGCACCCCTCCTTCCTTAGGCCTAAGGGTGGTGTACAGTGCAAACAATCTCTCCTTTTGAAATTTGTCAAGAAGTTAGCCACATAACTTCCCACATTGAATTGGCTAAAACTTAGTTGTGTAGCCAACCTATAAATGAGAGGCTGGGGAATAATGTTTCTAACTAAGCAGTCAGTCATGGGCCCAGCTACAACCAAGGAAAGGCATCATCTTCCAGAATGGCAATGTGGTATACTCGAAGAAAAGGATGCAGATGGGGGGAGGTTCTCAGAAGTTTTAGAAGAAATAGGGAAGTGGAGCAGATGTAATATTTGTGATTTCCAAAGCACAGAACAACTGGTCAGTGAATCCCCAGTGCATTACAATCTACTCTAAGTTGTGTTTTGTTACTAATAATAAAATACAAAACTTTGTGAGTTTTTTGAAAGTTAGAATAGTTTCATGTTATTCATAATATGGTCATTCAGTTAATTGTGTTCTGTTTTGTGATGTACGCAGGGATAGACTGCTGACTATTATATAAAACCAGGGCTGATAGTATCTATAGCATACTGAGTTATAGGCCTCCTTATCTGAAGCATATGGTCAATAGTTCTGGCAATTAAGAATTGCTGTAGGTTTCTATGTCTCACCAAAAGTGAGGTGCTGAATCAGAATGTCAGATGGCTCATGCGTGTATGCCTCATAAGAGAATATCACATGCTATAGGTATCACTATAAAAATATTGGAAACAAGTTTGGCATACAGTGACAAAATGACACTGACATTTTAGCACACTGAAATAAATATGGTCTCCATAAAGCATTAAAGTAATGACTTAAATACGACAGTAAGACATGATAATGATGGAATATACTCTTCAAAAGGAACATGTACAGTAGGAGAATGGAGAGTAGCATTGCATGCCAAAAAGATCTACCTCTGGACGCACATCTATAGGTATAAAGTTGGAAGTTCAATGGTTATTATGTAAATGAGAATGTAAGTACACAGCAAACTCAAAGGTGTGGAAGTTTACTACCAACACGCACTAAACAGTAGTGTGGGCGACATGCCACAATACGCAGTAAGCATGCATAGTCACACATGCACGCATGCACCCTTGCATGTCCAGCAACAAGAAGGAGTAATCCTGTGACCAGCAACTACAAAGATCTCTACAGAAAGTCTTTCTTTTCAAAGAAGAGTATTAGGCAAATCCTTGAGTACCATGTTGATCTTGTGAACGCCCTCAGAAATCAAAAGATGCAATGAAGGAAATGATGCCAATGGGCTTAGTATCAATCTAAAATGAAAAACATATGACGGTAGCAAAAGCAAGGCTAGGGAGCAAGGGATCATGTGTCCTAGGATAACAATAATGAAGAGAATGATGGTGATAGGGAAGCATATTTAGACTCTAGAAACTTGAAAGCAATAATGATTATGATAATATGGTCAGATACTTCAAAAAACAAAGACAAGAAAGCAAGAAGAAAACACCTTGATCCTTGAGGAACACACAAGCGCACCTTTTAAAGGAATGTGTAAAAGATGTATGGGTCAAGTGACCAAGGAAGAATACAGAAAGCAGGGCATGTATCCACAACAGCTGGCAGCAGAGGTTAGGCAGGAAGGACAGTGTAATCAAGTGGATGCAAGGAGGGTTTTAAATGATGTTGGAAACATGGATTTGGAAGAGGCAGTAAAGAAAGAGTTGGTTGAGTAGATCTCACTCTCTGCTTAAGGTATGCAGAGTGGGAAGAAAGAAGCAACCTCC
This sequence comes from Dasyprocta punctata, assembly GCA_004363535.1. Classification (NCBI taxonomy): domain Eukaryota; kingdom Metazoa; phylum Chordata; class Mammalia; order Rodentia; family Dasyproctidae; genus Dasyprocta; species Dasyprocta punctata. Next base: position 6,864 of record RJWM01025634.1, on the reverse strand, counting down.
TCTGTACCCTCCCTGGAAGGACTATTAAGAAACTAAAATTAATCACTGAAAGGCTGGCCTTAGAGTTTGTTTCTACCTGGCGTTTGCTCAGCCATTAATGTGAGTCTGAGCAAGAGGAATGTCAGGGAGATGGAAGAAGGCACAGCAGGTTAGAAATGTGTCTTATGCTACCCATCCTTCTGTAACAAAAATACCAGAGACAGAGTGGCTTGCACAACAAGCATGTATTTCTCACAGTTGGGGAGGCTGAGAAGTCCAAGATCAAGGTATCAGCACATCTGATGTGTGGGGAGGTCACTGCTGGCTTGCAGATGGCCATCTTTGTATCTTCATATGGCAAAGAAGAGAGAGAGGAAACAAGCTTTCTCTGCTCGCTTCCTTTAAACTACGGGCTCAAATCCTACTCTCGGGCTCCACCCTCATGACTGAGTCACCACACAAAGGCCATCTCCAAATCATATCACATTAGGGATTATGATTTTAGCATATGGATTTTGGGGAGACACAAACTTTCAGTTCACAGTAAAGTAGTTAGGGAGCTATAATTCCATCCCCTTCTTCCAAATAACAAGAAATTTCTCATATGTATGTATTCAGGTATAATCATATGTACATCTTCATGTGTAGAAAAATCCCCCAGGAGAATGTATGCCAAATGCTAACAAGAGTTACTTCTGTGCAATGGATGATGGAAAATTTAAATTTTCTTTCTTAATAAACTTCTGCATTTTGTACAATTTCAATAGCATTTTATTTATAAAATCACACAAGTAATATGAAATATATAAACAGACATAAAAATTGTATGCTAATAAGTGGACAGCTCACCTTGACCAAAACCTGTGAGCCTAGTCCTTTTCTCTTAGCTAATTATCAGTTTGACATGACTATTTCCATATACTTTTTAAAGGCACTTACAGACATATACGTAAACTGTTACTACATTAAACACTATTCTGCATTTCCTTTTTTTTCTGTAATTATTAAATAAGCTTTCCCATTTCACTATTCTATACAGAATTATTTCATTTTAATGTGATACTTCATTCATTCATTCCACAAATGGCTATTAAGCACTTTGATGACAGGTTCTGCTGCTGCTGTCATTTTATAACTTTAGACTTTTTGCGCATACACTTTAAAGTCTTTTTTAGTTGCTATAAGGAATGACAAGTACTGTATGGGTATACCTGAGTACTTTACTCTTTCCCTATTAATAACCATTCAGAGCGACAATTTTGTTGTATTGTGAAGGTTAGGATAAAAATTCTTGAACCTGTGTTTTCAAGCTACATGTGTGAGTTTAGATGAGCAGAATTGTGGAGTGGAACTAACAGTCTTTCAAATGATAGCCACAAATACTTCACCAGTACACATTCCAGAAGTATATGTAATTTTTCTACATCTTAAATAACAGTATGTTTAAACATTTGCCGAGCACTTACTATGTCTTAGGCAATAGGTGTTCTGCATATATCAATGAAATTATTCTTCAAGACAATGCTATATAGAATTATTATTATTATTACTACCTTTTATAGTTTAGAAAAAAGAAGCCAGAAAAATTAAGTCAGGAAATTATAATTTATCATGGCACTTTCCAGTAGTCTCTGGTAGCTGCTCCTATTACTTGTTCGTAATTTGATGTTTTTGTGGTTGTTTTGTTGTTGTTTTAATGAGGAACTGATACTGAATTTTAGCAAATGCTTTTAGCAACTATTGTCATGTTCATGTGGCTTTTATCTGTTAATCTGCTACCACAGTCAATAATAGGTCTGTAAAATGACATAAGTAACAATAGATTTTTAAAAATTAGATGGTATTAATACATTTTTAAGTTAAATCCTTCTTAGTTACAATGTAATATTCTTTTGACATACTACTGGATTTGATTAGCTAGTATTTTATTTAAGTTATGACTTGCTGACTTTTTTTTATTTAAGAAAAAAAAGACATAAAATAAAGACAAAAAGCAAAAGAGAGAAACAAATGACAACAGCAAATCCACAACAGTAACACTATAGGTTTACAAAACAAGATGATAGGAACTTGACAATGGCTGCAATATGGTGTATCATTACCTTCAACATGGTTATTTACATTAACAGATACAGACATGTAAAATTGATCCAATCATATGAGTATTAACTGTCCTTTCTTAATAACTAATTGTCTTGGTTACTTTTTACTTGTTGCTGAGACAAAATACCTGACGCCCAAAATTAGGGAAGGAAAGGTTTATTTCTTACAGTTTCTTGGAAGTTTTGGTTCATACTTAGTTGGCTCCAAGGCAGCGTGGCATGGTGGGGCTGCAGTTCATGGTGGCCGCAACTGCAAGGCGCGCTGGTGAGAGGGGGCGGGGGAGTGGGAAGCGAGCAAGAGGAAGACCCACCTCGTTTACACTGTATCTCAGCTCCACCCCTGGGAGGATGCAGCACTCACATCACCAATCCCAGCTCTAGACAACAAACCAAACACAAGCACCAGACTCAACCCCATCAAAAGTGTATGAAGACTTGGGCGTACATAGTATCACCCAATACACTAATACATTCAGCAGTATAGTTATTTTAGTTATCTGACAAATATGTACATACAGAATTATGTCATTATCCTTTTCTTGTCCTTCTTCATGCCTTTTCCCTTTCCCAATTACTTTTGCTCTTTGAGCAGTTTCTTACCTTACATAGTATTTATTGTACATTTTGGATCATATATACTTTTTCAGTTTCATACACTAGAGAGACAATATGGTATTTATACATGTGGGTTTGATTTATTTCACTTATGAGTATGGTCTCAAGTTGTGTCCATTTACTTATAAAAGTCTTAGTGCAACCCTTACTGATAGCTGAGTAGTACTCCATTGTATTAAAATACATCTTTTTTTATCGATTCCTTGATTGATGGGCACTTGGGTTGTTTCCAAGATTTGGCTATTACAAATTGGGCTGCTATAAACATAGGTGCACAGATATCACTGTGGTATGATGTTTTCAATTCTTCTGGGAAAATGCCCAGAAGCAGGATAGCTGAGTCAAATGGGATCTCTAATCCTAGCTTCTTGAGGAATCTCCACACTGATTTCCACAGTGGTTGCACCAGTCTACACTTTCACCAATAGTAGAGAAGAGTTCCTTTTTCTCCACAGCCCTTCCAGCATTTGTTGTTGGTTGATTTTTGAATCTTGGCCATTCTTTCTGGAGTGAGATGAAATCTCAGTGTTGTTTTAATTTGCATTTCCCGAATGACCATTGATGTTGAACATTTTTTTCATATATTTATTTATCATTTGTATTTCTTTCTCTGAGAAGTGTGTATTCATCTCAGATGCCCATTTTTAGATTGGGTCTTTGAATTTTAGGGGCCTGATTTCTTTTAATTCTTTATATGTTTTAGATAGAAGTCCTTTGTCTGAGGGACAATTGGCTAAGATATTTTCCCAGTTCGTGGGTTTTCTTTTCACTCTGTTAGAGACTTCCTTTGACATGCAAAAGATTTTTAATAAGACAAGATCCCAGTTGTTGATCCTGGGAAGTGTTTCCCGTGCAGTTTGATTTTTGTTCATGAACTCTCTGCCTACTCCTATGTCTTCAAGATCTTTACCTACTTTGCCTTCCAGCAAATTTAGTGTCTGTTTTAATATTCAGATATTTGATTCATTTTGACTTTATTTTAGTATATGGTGACAGACATCGATCTAGTTTTAGTTTATGGCATATAGAAAGCCAATTTTTCCAGCACCTTTTATTAAAGAGGCTATCTTTCTTCCAATGTACATGTTCGGCCTCTTTGTCAAAGATGAGGCGGCTGAGTCTTTTTGTAGTTGTGGCTGTATTTTCTAGTCTATTCCATTGATCTTCAGGTCTGTTTTGATTCCAGTACCATGCTGATTTTATCACAGTAGCTTTGTAGTATAGTTTCAGGTCAGGGATTGTGATGCCTCCTTCCTTACCTTTATTGCCCAGAATTGCCTTTGCTATTCTAGCTCTCTTTGTTTCCAGATGAATTTCAGGAATGAATTCTCTAGCTAGTGAGGTAGGCAAGTGGTATTTTGATTGGGATTGCATTAAATCTGTATAACAATTTTGGGAGAAGGGCCGTTTTCATGATGTTTATTCTTCCTACCCATAAACAGGGAATATCTTTCCATTTTTTGAAATCCTCTTTGATTTACTTTTACAGAGTAATATGATTTTCACTGTATAGATCTTTTACTTCCTTTGTTAGATTGATTCCTAAGTATTTCATTTTTTTGGATGCTATAGTGAAGGGTGTGGTTTCCCTTATTTCTCTGTCAGTGAATTTGTTGTTTGTGTACAGGAATGCTATTGATTTTTGAGTGTTCACCTTGTATCCAGCAACATTACTGAATTTGGTTATTACTTCTAGAAGTTTTTTAATGGATTTTTGGGGGTCTTCTATGTAGAGTATCATATCATCCACAAATAATGATAATTTTACTTCTTCCTTTCCTATCCTTATTCCCTTTATTTCTTTCTCTTGTCTAATTGCTCTGGCTAATATTTCCAGAACTATATTGAATAGGAGTGGTGATAATGGACTTCCTTGTCTTGTTCCTGATTTTAGGTTGAAAGTTTTCGGTTTTTCTCCATTTAGTAAGATGTTGGCTGTTGGTTTATGATATATGACTTTTATCAGGTTGAGGTAGAGATCATCTATTCTGATTTTCTGTAGGATTTTTATCACGAATGGGTGTTGGATTTTGTCAAAAGCTTTTTCTGCATCTATTGAGATGATCATGTGGTTCTTTTCCTTGGTCCTGTTGATATGGTTTATTATATTTATTCATTTGCATATGTTGAACTATCCCTGCTTTCCTGGGATGAATCCCACTTGATCATGGTGTATAATCTTTCTGATAACTTTCTGTATTCTATCTGCCAGTGTTTTATTGAGGATTTTTGCATCTATGTTCATGAGGGAGATTGGCCTATAATTTTCTTTTTGGTTGGGTCTTTCTTTGGTTTTGGTATTAGGGTAATACTTGCTTCCAGGCATGAGTTAGGGAGACTTGCTTCCCTTTTAATTTCATTGAAGAGTTTGAGGAGTGTTGGCATTAAGCCTTCCCTAAATTTCTTATAGAATTCAGCAGTGAATCCATCCGGACCTGGGCTTTTCATTGTTGGTAAGGTTCTAATTACATTTTCAAATTCATTAGCTGAAATGGGGTTATTAAGCAGTTTTTTATCTTCTTGATTCAGCTTTGGTAATTCATAGGATTCTAGGAATCTGTCCATTTCTTTTGTGTTATCAAATCTATGTGAGTAAAGGTTTTTGAAGTAGGTGTTGGTGATCCTCTGTATTTCCACAGGGTCTGTAGTGATTTCACCCTTTTCATTTTTTGTTGCATGAATCTGAGTTTTTTCTTTCCTCTTTTTGATAAGGTTGGCCAGGGGTTTACCAATTTTATTTACTCTTTCAAAGAACCAACTCTTCAATTCATTAATTCTTTGTATTGTTTTCTTAGTTTCAATTGCATTAATTTCTGCTCTGATCTTGATAATTTCTTCCCTTCTTTGGGCTTTGGACTTCACTTGCTCTTCTCTTTCTAGAAGTCTGAGGTGCATCATTAGGTTGTTTATGTGTGTTCTTTCCATTTTTCTGATATGGGAGTTTAGTGCTATAATTTTCCCTCTGAGGACTGCTTTCATTGTGTCCCATAGGTTCTGGTAATTTGTATATGCAATTTCATTAGATTGTAGATACTGTTTAATTTCTTCTGTAATTTCTTCTTTAATTTCTTCTGTGACCGATTGATGGTTAGGAGAATATTATTTAATTTTCACGTGTTTATGGGGTTCTTGTGGGGTTTTTTGCCATTAATTTCCAATTTTGTTGCGTTATGGTCAGATAATATGCATGGAATTATTTCAGTTCCTTTGTATTTACTTAAGCATGTTCTGTGGGTCAATATATGATCTATTTTAGACAATGACCCATGTGCAGCTGAGAAGAATGTGTATTCTGATATTGATGATGGAATACTTGGTACACATCTACTAGGTCCATTTGTTCACAAGTTTGATTCAGTTCTGTTATTTCTTTGCTGATTTTTCATTTGGTTGATCTGTCTCTCTGTGACAGTGGGGTGTTAAGGTCCCCTGTTATAACTGTATTATTGTTTATTTGGATTTTCATGTCTATTAAGAATTGTCTTACATAGTTGGGTGCTCCCATATTTGGTGTATATATATTTATGATTGTAATTTCTTCCTCTTGAAGTTTTCCCCTAACAAGTATGTAGTGACCTTCTTTATCTCTATTGATCATTCTCGATTTGAAGTTTGCATTGTCTGCAAACGTAATAGCTATCCCTGCTTTTTTCTGGGTTCCTGTTGCATAGAGTATTGTTTTTCAGCCTTTGATTTTTAGTCTGTGAATTTCCTTTTGAGCAAAATGTGTTTCTTGTACACAGCATATTGTTGGGTTTTGTTTCTTAACCCACACTACCAGTCAGTTTCTTTTTATTAGTGAGTTGAGACCATTTACATTGACTGAAATAACTGTTATGTACTGACTCATCCCTGTCATGATATCTTTCTTTTGTTGGATTTCTACATTTTCTGTTTAATAGTTTGTCTGGCTTAGTGGTTTCCTTTTGTTGTTGTTCTTAAGGTTGTAGCTATCTTTGTCTCTTTCTAGAGCATCTTTCAGTATTCTTTGTAGTGTTGGTTCAGAGGCCATAAATTTCTTCAGTTGTTTTTTGTCATGGGAGTATCTTATTTCTCTATCAATTTTTAAGGGTAGTTTTGCAGTATACATCAATCAGGGTTGTAAGTTGTTTTCTTTCAGGATTTGAAATACTTCACTCTATGTTTTTCTTGACTTAAACGTTTGTGT
>RJWM01025633.1:0-29012 GCA_004363535.1 Dasyprocta punctata | reverse complement strand
GCCGGCCTCGAACTCACAACGCTCCACCTACCTCAGCCTCCCGAGTGCTGGGATTAAAGGCGTGCACCACCACGCCCGGCTACAAATGTTCATTTTTTATGGGCTTCACTTAGTTGTTGAATAGGAGGAAAAGCTTGGAACAGTCTAGAGTCCTTTTCTCTTTCTCCTTGCATGCCTTCCAAAAAAGGAAATTATGCTGGGCATGGTGGTCAGCACTCGGGAGGCTGAGGTAGGCAGAGCTTGGGCTACAACGCGAGTACAAGGACGGCCCGAGCTACATAGTGCGACCCTGCCTCAAAAAACTAGGGCTGGGAGTTTGGCTCAGTGGCTTAAGCGCCTGCCTGGCAGGCACAAAGTTGTGAGTTTGATCCCTGCTGCAAAAAAAAAAAAAAAAAAAAAAAAAAGGAAATTATGAAGTGGAGAAAAAGAGGTCAGAGAAAGGAAGTCTTCCTTTGTTGTGCTTACAGTGAGTTATGGAGACAGTCTGCCTCTGAGTCATCATTCTCAGCTTTGAAAGGGGAGAATAGGGAATCTCAAGAGCTAAGGTTGTCTCCTCAGCAGCAGAAGATCAGACCAGAAAGGAAACTGAGGCAGACTGGGCTCAACATTTCCTATAGAGTGTACAGAAGGATCAGAGTCAGTCTGTTCCACTGAAATCTGTCCTTCAAGTCTTAAGAACGGCTACCAACCTACTATCTTTTAACTGGTGGAAGGAGTCCCATGTTTTATTATATAGGCAGGTATGTATTTTTCTAAATCTAAATGAGTTAGATTTTATTTAAAAAGACCCATTTTACAGCAGTTAATATTAAAGGTCACTAGGGGGAGCTCTGACATTACTCTTTCTATTGCTATTGTCTAAAGTTAAGCAAGGAATACTAGTAAATTAAGTAACTAGTTCAAATGCAGCATGCACAAAACAGGAATAAAAATGTTCCATTAAAGAAGCATCATAGAAGCCGGGCGCGGTGGTGCACACCTGTAATCCCAGCACTTGGGAGGCTATGGCAAGAGGATCGCTGCAAGTTTGAGGACGGCCTGGGCTACATAGTGAGTTCAAGGCCAGCCTGAGCTGCAGAGTAAAACCCCATCTCAAAAAAAAAAAAAAAAAAAAAAAAAAAAAAGACATCATACCTTATAATCTCTCCATTTTTTTGTTCTTTTTTTTCATAGCACCGGGGATCGAACTCACAACCTCACACCTGCCAGGCAGGCACTTAAGCCACTGAACCAAACTCCCATCCCTAATTTTTTGAGGCAGGGTCCCACTATGTAGCTCAGGCTGATCTTGTGCTCGCATTCTAGCCCAAGTGGGCCTCGAACTCACAACGCTCCTCCTACCTCAGCCTCCCCAGTGCTGGGATTAAAGGTGTGAGCCACCACTCCCAGCTACCTTCCCATGTTTTTAATTTAAAGTTGTTATCATTTTAACAAAACTATGTAAGACACAAAGCATAAGCAATTATAAGCAATGTGCAAAGACATAACAAAATTTGAAGCATAAAAATTTGTTACCTAAATGAGTCCCAATTGGAGTCTATGAAACAAAGGCAAACTTTTACCTCCGTCCAGTGATCTCAGTGGAGCCCTCCAAATGATACAGGTTTCCCCAATCTGCTAGATGTCTGGTATGAGTGCATGACCTCTAAAATTGAAAAATGAATTTTAGGAACAACAGAGGTTAAGAGCTGAATATATTTATTGGGGAAAGAGCTTCTGTCTGACAGAGTGAGGTAGAAGGGGCCCAAAATGGGTTGCCAAGGACCCTGCATTTTCTAGAGATTTTATAAGGTAAAACCACGAGGTGAGGCGGGTCCAAGGTGGGGAAAAATGGGAAATCACAAGGTGGGCATGAGGTGAGACAGAACAATGGTCAACCAATAAGATGACGAGCACAATTGCTCAGGTAAGATTGATTAAATGGGGATCCAATGAGGAAGCAGGTCACATAGCAAGCGGGGCCTGGAACACAACAGGGACTTTGCCTGGACGGGGCAGGTCAGTGGCTCTTCCTGGCTTTCCCAAGGTAATGATAGCTATTTAGAGTATCAATCACTGCTTATCCTTAGGAGAAACAGGTGGGTGCATTGGTTTGGTTTCCTCTGTTGTGCTGCGCTCTGGCCCTCGGGGTGTGTCTGTGTCTCCCCCACAGTTGCGATGGATCCTGCCTCCTGAACTGGCTCCTCTGCGGGCCCCGCCCTGTCTGGCCGCCTGTAATACCTCTCCCTAGCTTAGCTGCCTGTACTATTAGGGGTTCAGGGGAGCGCACGTCTGGCTCACCTGCTTTTCATAGATTTTTAACGGCTTGTCCTTAGAGTCTCGACCGTGCTGACCACGTTACCGTAAAACACAGTAAAACCGTGCGAGCGCCCTCGGCAGACGGTGGTGCTGAACAGTGATCACACGGCGGGCACCCCCGCCCCATGGCCGGACATCTGCCGCACCGCGTGCAGTTCAGGCGGCCCCTGTGAGGAGCCCTCACTGCAAGGCGGCGAGGGCCGTGGCATTTATTATGAAAGGCAGATAAGAGAGTTGGTGTCCTGTGCTCCCTGGGAGAGAACAGTGCCCAGGAAAATGAAAGCAGGGTGAGGCTGGGGCGGAGACTCGGAATAGGAGATCAAGGTAGCTCGAGTCCATTTAGGACTCCTATGGATGCAGCCAGTATCCTTAGGCATTGGCAGGCAAAAGGTTAATTTCCTATATAAGTATACTTTTGTGGATGGCTTTTATCACTTCAGTAGCTTACTCCCCATTTTCCTTTTGCCATCTGTAGTGGTTGATACACTGTGTTAACTTGAGAAGTTTAGAAGTTTAGCCAAGTGACTCAGCAGGAGGTCAGGGTCCTCACTTTCTAAATATCCTCAGCCTATAGCAAGAGGGCAAGGAGATTTTGTGAGCGTCACACCCACCCTAGGGGCACAGAACACCCTACTTACAATGTAAGGGGGCGAAAGAGGCTTGCTCTGCCCGCTTCTGCTCTGGCTGCTTTTGCTGTCTTCCGCCCCCCTGAAGTGCTGCCCCTCTGCCATGAGCCGCCCTGCCTGGGAGCCAGCTGATCGGGGACTGAAACCTCCACACACTGTGAGCCAAATAAGCCTTTCCTCCCTGAATTTTGAGCGTTGGGTATTTCGTCTCAGCAATGAGAGAAAAGCAACCAACACACCATCCAACCAAATGCAGGTGTGAGGCCAATCGCAGCTTCTCCAGAGAGTAACCCCAAAACCCAGAGCCGCACCCTCCTCTTCCCTCTGTGCTCAGTGGAGGACACTGAGGCCACCACGAGGGGCCTGCGGCTCACATCGCCTGCCAGTCCTCAAAGCCTTTTGAGCTGTGGTTCATTCTTTCCACTACCAAATCATGCTTCTCTGAATTCAAATAACAAGGCTAGGAAATGAGGTCTGAAGCAGTTTTGGAACCTGGGAGTAAAGTTGGGTTTGCCATGAAAACCCACAAATATGTCGCATCCACCCTCACACCCTGATCGTGGACAAAGCCGCAGGCTCCGTGGGCAGTTGGGATTAGAGGCCATGGCAGAGGCAGAGCTTTTCTCTGTGAAAATCTTTTGTTTTTGTTTTTATCTTTTGAGACAGGGTCTCATTATGTATCCAGGCTGGCCTCAGACACAGAGTAATTATCTTGCCTCAGCCTCCTGAGTGCTGAGATTACAGGCATGTGCCACCACACCTGGCATTTGTTAGCATCTTTTTCTTCTTTCTTTCTTTTTTTCTTTTTTTTTTTTTTTTTTTGAGGTAGAGTCTTGCTGTGGAGTCCAGGCTGGCCTTGAACTTGTGGCAATCCTCTGCCTTGGCCTCCTGAATGCTGGGATTACAGGTGTGCACCACCACACTCAGGATCTGTGACCATCTTAAAAGGAATTCGTGCAATTCAACATCTTATCCCGGACCCACTGCTTCTGGTTTGGGTCTTGTTGCTCAGAGAAGAAGAGAAAGTGACTGGCACTTCAGTTTGCTTGACTTTGATGCCAGGCTCATGACATTTCCATGGCTTGCTGCTTGGTGTTTTGTCCTCCTCTGCGTTTCCACGGCTGCCACGGAGGCCACACAGATGGCTGTGCAGAGCTGGAGCCCAAGGTGGCAGCACTGAAACCAGATGTGGGCGGTGTGGCACAGCCTGGCAGTGCGGACTTGCAGTTCTGGAACGTGAGGCTGTCCACTTTCCCCAGGCAGAACTCTGGAGTCTAACTGTGTGTTTCTGATCTTCACATCACTTTGGAAGATTTAATACTCAGCCTGAGTATTAAAAAAAAAAAACAAAAAACTGGTGGGCCTGGGGTATAGCTCAGTGGCACAGCACCTGCCTGGCAAGCATGAGGTCCTGAGTTCAAGTCCCCATACCAAGAAAAAAAAAGCTGACTGGAATACACTCTTGAATTTGAAAATATGTTTTCATATATATGTTATTTAATGAACACAAAACTACGCAAAGCTATTAGATTTTTTGAAAAGCGAAACTATAATTATCGATGTGGGCTTAAATTTTCTGGAAAAGCCTCTGTGTGTGTGTATGTGTGTGTGTGTTGGGGACTCAGCCCGGCACCTCTCACTCGCTAACCAAGGGCTCCCCAGGAGTTTTGTTTCTGCTCCTGGGAAAGGGGCTTTATTTTTAAGGGGTTGTAAACTGGACTGTAAGAAAGTCTCGAGGGTTAGATTGGTGAAAGAATTCCCATTGATGAAGAAGTGAAATCATTTTACTTTTGAACTGAGCATGGTGGCACACGCCTATAATCCCAACACTCAGGAGGCTGAGGCAGGAGGACTGCTGCATGTTTGAAGTCAGCCTGGGCTATGTAGTGAGTTCGAGGTCAGTCTGGATTTTATATAGCAAGACCTGTCTCAAAAACCAACCAACCAACCAACCAACCAAACAAACCCTTCATATTTTCACTTTAACATGAGTTTTCTTAGCCAAATCTTATCACTGGGTACCATATAATTTGGAAACAATTTGGAGATGGAAGGGAAGAATGGTGAGGAGAGAGGAGGAAAGAAAAAAGGGGAGGAGAAGATGAGCATGGAGACAAGGAACAGAAAAGCGCTGATGCTAAGCAGGCTGAGGGGAGCTGAGGCCAGGAGCTTGGTGCCTGGCGGGGTCGCTCCCCTCCTCTCCCCTCCCCCTCTCCCTCCCCTCCCCTCCCCTGTCTCCTCTCCGAGGTGCCAAAGCTTCCACTCTGCAGGAGGGGGAACCTAGACAGCAGAACCAACTCGGCTGCTTCCGCAGAGCAGGAGCCCGGCTGAGAAGTCAGGGCTTTGGGCGTTTCCACCTCTGCTCCGTCTACCAAAATGAGATGGTAATGGGAGAGCTGTGTGAGACCAAGTTCCCGAACACTGTGCCTGGCAAAGAACTTCAATCTGGACTCATTTTTTTAATCTTTTATTTTTTGAGACAGAGTCATGCTATATGTAGCCCAGGCTGACCTTGAACTCACTATGTAACCCAGCGTGGCTTCAAACTCATAGCCATCCTTCTGCCTCAGCCTCCCAAATGTTGGATTACAGGTGTGCGCCACCCTGCCCATCGATTGTTAGGACTGCTTTGTTAGCTTTCATTTTAATTTATACCCTGATTATCGGCTAACCGTCCCCTAGCGTGACAGCAGTCCGGTTTTGGTTCATACACTAGGAAGGTAAGCTGAAGCCACTGACCAGCCCCCACGGAGGTGGAAGGTAACTCTCTTTAGAAACCCCGTCTTCTTTCCGCAGAGCCGAAATGAATACATTGCCCACCTCAAGGACCAGCTGCAAGAGATGAAGGCCAAAACCAACCTGGAGAATCACTACATGAAGAGAAACACGGAGCTGCAGATCGTCCAGACCCAGAAAAAATGCAACCGGGCAGAGGAGGCCTTGCTGGAGGAGATTGAGGTAGTGTACCCCGCAGTGGGGTGGGGGTGACTCCACGCAGAGCCCTGGGTTCAGCCCCCAGCCCCAAAGGGGAAAAAAGAAAGTCCCAGAGGGAGGCCAGTCCTGACACCTGGTACTCGCAGCCAGCACAGGGGCAGGGAGAGGGGCTTCCCTCCGCCTGTCAGCCCCCAGCACTCCAGGCCGGAAGTGAGAGACGAGATGACACCTAAGTGCAAGCAGAGATTCAGACAGCTCAAGCCCGTATCGCCTGCTTGCCTTATACTGGCAGGCAGAAACACTGGAGAGACATGCAGGATCTGGAGGCAGATTTATTTTACATAGTCGGGCACTGCTAGGGATCATTCCCAAAATATCAGGTCCCGAGGGCTCAGGGAGGGAGGTTTTCATGGTCTGTAAAGGGGAAATACAGATAGAGTACTTGACTGTCTTTGATTGGTTCTTACAAAATGCCTCATAGTGACCAGCTGTTCTTCATTTCTAAGAAACAAAAGTAACAGAAACTGTAACCAGGACTGTTACCTGGGCAACTAACAAACTGAAGTATACCTGGTGGCAGGCAGGTGCGGATGGGGTGGGGGTGGGGTGCGTTTTCTGCTACAACTTTGTTTGGTGGGGGTTGGGGGGGGACATGGGGTCACAGTATGTTGCCCAGGCTGGCCTCAGACTCCTGGGCTCAGGTGGTCCTCCTGACTCAGCCGCCCCAGCAGGTGGGACTATAGCTTGGCTGATGACTTTCCTTCTCTTTTTCTCCCTCCTTCCTTCCTCTTTCCTCCTCCTCATCTTCTTTTTTCATTGTGGCATAGGATTTGAATTCAAGGGCTTGAGCTGCACTCCTAACCCTTATTTTATTTTCATTTTTATTTTTTGAGACAGAGTCTCATTATGTAGCGCAGGCTGTCCTTGAAGTCAGAGTGATCCTCCTGCCTCAGCCTTCTGAGTGCTGGGATTACAGGCATGTGCCACTGCACCCAGCTGTTTCTCCCTATTCCAGGACACAGGGTGACCATAGGGAGGGGCCTGCAGACATTTGCTGCTGCTTACCCTGCTCTGAGGCCCCCCGTGCTCCTCCAGGGAGGAAGCGGAGACCTGAAACACTGTGCTCTACGCAGCCTGACCTTAGGGAGCTGAGAAATCAAGGAACACTCTCTGGGCAAAGAAAGAGGGGACGGCCTTCATGAGAGGCCCCTAAGTGACGAGAGGGACGGCCAGCGGGCCAGGGTAGGCATGGCCATCGGCAGAGGTGTCCTTTGTGGCAGCTGGCTTCCCAGCTGGTGCCCTCCACCCTGATGCCACGTGTTTCCAGCACTCTGGAAGGATGCTGGTCCTTATCTCTGCAGCATGGGTGACCGTGGGTCAACTGAATGCCACCCCAGAGCAAAGCCCCCTTCTTGGCCCCACTGGCCCCGAGCGCCCACCTGTCACCCGCCCGCTTCGGTGCCCAGCCTTGGCCATGCAGACCCTGGCATTGATTCTTGTTCTTCCAGAAACTGAGGATGAAGACCGAGGAGGAGAATCGGATCCACATGGAGATCGAGATGTTCCTCAGGAAGGAGCAGCAGGTATTCAACAGGCCTCTGTGCACCTGATCTTTAGAAAATCCCACCTGCAAAATGCTGAGGGGAGCAAAGGAAAGAAAGAAAAGTCAGCCTGACGAATGAACACAGACCGTGTGTTCTTTCAGAGTTGCTCATCTGAAGAAATTTTTTTTGGGGGGGTGGTGTTTTTTTGTTTTTTGAGAGAGGGGCTCACTTTGTATTGCAAGATGAACTCATTACATAGCCCAGGTCTGGAACTCATGGCAATTCTCTTGCCTCAGCCTCCCGAGTGCTGGAATTATAGGCACGGGTGGGCCACCACCCCCAGCTCAGAGACTTGCCCTCTTTCTGGTACTAGAGGTTGAACCCAGGGCCTCGAATATGCTAGGTGAGTGAAGCAAATATTTTCTATGGCATGATGGAACATTTCCCCGTCCTTTTGAGGTTACTAAACATTAACTCTGAATTGATGGTAACTCGTGGGGACCCACAACAAAATTGTGACCCACAGTCAAAAGCAGGATTACGGTGATCAGATGGCAAATAGAATCTTCAAAGGCTCCCTGGTGGGCCAAGTCGTGAGCTCCGGACCTTCCTGCCTGCCAAAAAAATTTTCTAAAGGATTTTTTTTTTAAAGGGGGCTTTTTTCGGGTCTTTTTTCTTTTTTGTACCAGGACTCAAACTCAGGGCCTTACGCTTGCCAGGCAGGCGCGGTGCTGCTGAGCTAGGTTCCCAGCCCCCAAATGCTAAAGCAGGGCCCGGCTGCGGCCGCTGCCCTGCAGAGGTGAGCGCCGAGTGCCAGTCGCGGATGAAGCAGGGGTCTGACCGTGCGGAGTTTGAGCAGACCCTGGAGACAGTAACTGCGGGTTATCGCAACCAGGCAGCAGCTTCTAAAGAGCCGTGGGGTTTTGCTGGGCCACACTGCAGTGAGCCCCCGGACGGGAGCCCGGCACTGCCCACGCCTCCGGGCCGGTTTGAAGAAACCCAGCAGCGGCGGCAGTGGCAGTGGCTTCCCCTTACCAGGCAGGGCCGACAGCGCGCCGCCGTGGTCAGCACTCTGTCCCTTTGGCCGTTCGGCCCTGTGATGGGGCCTGAAGAGATGCGGCCCCCAAAATGCCACCCTCTTGCACGAATAGCGTTATGCTGACTGCATCCAACAAACAGGAAGTAGCAAGGATGACTTCTTGTAGAACATGTGTGACTGGAAATTGGAGGACAAACCCCGTTTCTGGTACCAATTCTGTATCACTACTGATCCATTTAGTTGACCAGAACTATACCAATAATTTGAAGGGAGGAAATTTAACAACAACAACAACAACAAAAAAAAAAAAATCACAAGCTGTTAATAAAGGATTGACCACCTAGAAAAAAAGAGCCAGATGTCATCATGCAAGGTCGGGAGGGGAGGCTGAGGCAGGAAGATTACCAAGAGATCAAGACCAGCCTGGGTTACATAGTGAGACCCTGTCTCAAAAAATGGAACAACAACAACAAAAAAAAGGAATAAAGGAGAACAGTGTAAGAGAGTTGGAAAGGAGGGGAGGAGGAGGGGGATTCAGAACTCACTGGAGCAGGTGTGGCTGGGCCCTCTGGTTGACAGTGCTGTTCCACAGCTGGCAGGGTAAGGCTCACAAGCAGCAAATGGTGGACTTTGCTAAATGTTCTTTTTTTTTTTTTGGTACTGGGAATCGAACTCAGGACCTCATGCTTGCCAGGCAGGCACTGTGCAGCTGAGCTATATCCCCAGCCCGTGTTCTTTTTCAATCAGATGACTACTGGGTTTTATAAGATAAGACTTTCTCCATCCATTAAGATAATATACTCTTGTCCTTTAATATATTTTTAAATTAAAATACATTACTAGGTGTCTTGATGTCAAATCATCTTGAATTCTTGGGGTCAGCCTTCCCGGGTCATAATGTGTTTGGGAAGCAGAGTTCCGTGTGGCAGTGTCAGTAAAACTAGGGGGGCAAATAAATGCGATTGGGTGCCCCCAGCCAGACCCGTCTGTCAGGGAACCTTAGAGCGGAAGAGAAGCCGCACGCGGGGCCCTGGAGAGCAGCCGCCCTCCACGTCCTCGAGTGACCCCTGCTGACAGAGCCAGGCATTGCGCTAGGCGGTCAGACTTTCCAGCACGCATCGGACTAACAAGCAAGGCAGTGAACAGTGAGTTTGGAGCTGAGAGCCAGTAAGTTGACACTGACAAAAATGGGGATTTTTTTCCCCATTTATCTTCAGGTATAAGGTTTACCTTGTAGGCTTAAAGTTTTTTTGAGACAGGCTCTCACTATGTAGTTCAGGCTGCGTTGAACTCACTCTCTAGTCCAGGCTGGCTTCTAACTCATGGTGATCCTCCTGCCTCAGCATACCAAATACTGGGATTATAGGTGAGCACCAACATGCCCGCCCAGGTTTTCTTTTTTAAAGTCAACGAATACTCAACTAGATGAGACAGATTTTTTTATCCACTGAGATATATTTTCTCCTCTTTTAACATGCTAATAAAGTAAAACTCATTAATATATTTGCTAATCTTGAGTCATCTTTAAATTATTGAGATGAACCCAGCTTGATTATACAGTATTAATCTTTTCAGAGGCTGCTAGAATTGGTTTACACTTTTTACTTACATATTCCATAAGTGATGTATCCTATAGATTTTATCTTAACACTGATTTCAGATTCGTTAGTGTAAAGTTGTACTCTATGGTCTTACAATTTTAAAACTTCCTTTATTTCTGCTCTTTCATTTTTTATTTTTTGTTTTTTTGAGACAGGTACTCACTATACAGTTCAAACTGGCCTTGAACTCAGTATGTAGCCCAGGCTGGCCTTAAACTCACTGAACTCTCCTGCCTCGGCCCCCTCTGAGTGCTGGGTTCACAAGCGTGAGTGTGTAGTCTGAGGAACGTTTCCGCACACACACCCGCGCAGCCACCACCCACTGGGTCCCGAGAGCACTGATGCACCCACTCCGCATCAGTGACCCCTGGCCCAGATAACCACCGCGAGGCCTGCCGTCCCTGCTGCAGAGTCTCGCTTGTGCTTGAACCTGGTGTAAATGGCGCCGGCGAGCAGCCGCTGTTCGTGTCTGGCGGGAGCCATGTTTCCATATTCTTTCTAACAGAGACTTGAGGAGAAGCTGGAGTTCTGGATGGAGAAATTCGATAAGGACACAGAAATGAAGCAGAACGAGCTGAATGCTCTCAAGGCTGCCAAGGCCAGTGACCTCGCTCACCTTCAGGACCTGGCGAAGACGGTGAGGAGGTGGGAGGCGCCCCCTGAGCGAGCCGAGGCTGCCGCTGAGCTTGGGCGGTGACCGTGACAGTGATGGGTACCGGAGGAGCAGATCGCACTCACCTTACTCTATCCCAAGCTTTTCTAGGATTTTAAATGTAACTTTATTTTTAATTGTTTACTTATTTTGCTACTGGGGATTGAACTCACGACCTCGTGCTTGCCAGGAAGGCGCTTGTGCTGCTGAGCTAAACACCGGGCCCTTAAATGTAACTTTAAAACCTCATGACTCCTTTAGATACTCTGCTATCATCATTTCCACTTTCTGATCTCTGAAGACATGTAAGTAATGTCTTTGTTTTTGAGACAGGGTCTCACTATGTAGTTCAGGTCGTCCCTTATTTGTGGCAGTCCTCCTGCTTCAGCCTCCCAAGTGCTGGGATTACAGGTGTGTGTCACCTCACCTACTTTATAAATAATTTCCAAAGAGCTTCTGATTATGGCTTCCTCACTGGATGAGTGTGGAACTACTTAAATAACTTTTTTAAAAAAATTTTTTAAACTTAATTTATTTATTTAGGTTTTTTGAGACAAGAGACTCACTATGTAGCTCAGGCTGCCCTTGAACTCATGGCGATCCTACTGCCTCAGCCTTCTGAGGGCAGGGACTACAGGTGTGCACCACCATGCCTGACTTATGATGATTTCCAAAGAGCTTCTGATTGTGGCTTCCTCACTGGGTGAGTGTGGAACTGCTTAAATTTCTCTTTTTAACGACAGTTATTTGGAGCCGGGTGTGGTGGCACATGCCTTTAATCCCAGCACTGAGGTAGGTGGAACATTGTGAGTTCAAGGCAGGCTTGAAGCAAGGCCGGCCTGCGCTACATAGTGCGACCCTGCCTCAAAAACCTAGGGCCGGGAGTTTGGCTCAGTGGCTTAAGAACCTGTTTGGCAGGCGTGAGGCTGTGAGTTTGATCCCTGGTGCCGCAAAAAATAAATAAATAAAGACAGTTATTTGGGTGTGTGCATTCTACCAAAGTTCAAAAAACTCATAGTATGTTGAGGTAAATAATCACACACTTATTATTTCATTTGTATGAAAGATTTTAAATCTTAAATTTGAATTACAATGAACAAAATTGGGAATATTATAAAGTTAATGTAACTATACTCCAGTAATATTTTGCTATAGTTTATGTTTAGATTTCGCATATTTTATTTTAAAACTTTGTATTGCAAGTGCAGGGCTAGTCAGGCCATAGCTTAGCGGAGGCAGTTTGGTGACAGGATTAATGTCTACTTATGCAGATACGGGAGTACGAGCAGGTCATCATTGAAGATCGGCTAGAAAAGGAGAAGACCAGGAAGAAGATGGAACAGGATGTGCTGGAACTGAAAAGCGCCATAAAGGTAGAGAACTGTAACTGGCTGGCATCTTGGGGCCCCCAGGTCAGAGCCAAGGGACACAGTTCTCCTCTTCCATTATCAAACACAGTGGCTGTTTGGAGCTGGGTGTGGTGGTGCACATTTGTAATCCCAGCATTTGGGAAGCTGAGGCAGGAGGATCACTGCAAATTGGAAGCTAGCTCAAACTACAAGGCCTTGTCTTAAAACCCCAAAACAAAACCAAAATAACACATGGCCCTTTACCATGGAGCAAACCAGTGCGCAGGTGTGGCCTTTTGTTCTGTTGCACTTTCTCACAGGTGCACAGAAGCAGAGGTGGTCAGTAGTGGGAGCAAAATTGAGGGCCAGGGACGGTCACCTCTGACCCAAACCAGCTCTCGGCAGAGTGGTTCCCGAATCTCCTGCTGCTTAAAACCCTGTTTCTGTCCCCGCCCAGGTGGCTGCTAAGGGCTGGTGTGAGGTACTTTCCAAAAAGCTGAGGGATCAAATAGCTGGTTAGCAAAAGAGATGTTTTCATTTTCTGTGAACTCACCTATTAGCAGTGATGAAACTAGCAGGTCATACATTTTGGAAAATGTTTTAAGCAAAAACTGTAATGCAAAAATACTATCAGCTAGGCTCAAGCTACTGCCTGCAAACCTGCCCCGACAAGAGCCCTCTGTGGAGACCCCAGGTGGCAAACTGGGTTGGGTTGTAGATGAGGGAGTAGACTAAAAAAGGAAGTCCCCCACACCACACCACCTTTTTCTGGTCTTTTTGAGATGATTTTGTTATGCAGTTCAGGCTGGCCCTGAACTACGTTGCCCAGGCTGGCCTCCAACTCACAGCGATCCTCCTGAGTGCTGGGATTACAGGTGTGCACCACCACAACTGGCTCCTTACTTTTTATATAGTATATCTTTTGTTATTTTATACTAATACATTCTCATATTACAAAGACAATTTAGTGGCAGAATCTTTCAAAAGAGGTAGCTTTGATGTCCACTGAGGACCAGGTACCTTAACCAACTCTGGGATGTTAGCTGTTGGATGTATGATTAGCAAATGTTTATCAAGCTTCTATATTTTCCTTTGTCAAGATTCTCTGAGTTAGGGCCCAAATCTAAGAACTGGCTGGACTGCTTTGTTTTCATTGGTGGAGTTGCTCTCAATCTTTAAGGCTTAGGACAACTTCCAAGTAATCTTGATTATGTTTCTAACAGTTGCACCTAATGAAGAAAACAGGGCATTCTTTAAATTGTTGTTTTGTTTTGGCTGGCCTTGAACTCACAGTGTAGCCCAGGCTCATCTTGGATTTGAGGTAATCCTCAGGCCCCAGCCTCTGAGCGCTTGGATTACAGGCATGTACTACCATACCTGAGCTTTGAATCCTTTTTTCCTTTTCTTTCTTTTTTTTCTGGAATTGGGAATCAAACTCAGGACCTTGTGTTTGCCAGGCAGGCACCATGCTGCTGAGCTACATCCCCAGCTCCTAAATCCTGAGTTTGAAAGTAAGATTTAGTCAATTCCTAAAGATAAGAAACAGACCAGGCATCCTGGTGAAGCCATCCGACTGATCCCTGCATTTTTGACTGAGTCAGGTAACTGAGATTCTCCTGGGCATTCCTAGAGGCAAGGAGTTCAAGGAAGTCAGGGTTCTAAGTATGAAGGAAAAACCGGCTTCATCGGATTCTTTCTCCAGGTCATGCATACAGGGAGTGTTACTATAGCGACAGTGGCCCAGAGGCTCCTGTGGGACGGGAAGCGGCACAGCAGCACATGCTAAGTGGCGTTCACTTCCTCTTCCCCTCCAGCTGCAGGCCTGGTGGCGGGGCACCGTGGTACGGAAGGAAATCGGAAGCTTCAAGATGCCTAAGAAGGAGAAAGATGACAGTAAGGATTCGAAAGGGAAAGGCAAGGACAAACAAAAACGCAGAGGCAAGAAGTGACCAGGTGACCTCCTGTCCCTGCCTCTGGAATCCTGGAGACTGGGAGCCCCCCAGGGAGCTCGTCCGTGGGTTACTGATCTGGACATTACCAGGCTGAGCCTGGCGATTCGAGTTAGGATTATACCATCACTTTAGGGTGTCTTCATACACTGGATTTTACTTGGAAGAAGTATTTTTAGTAGCCTATTCCTCTTGCTTTCTTACGGCACGGGGAAGCGGGGCAGTTCTTGGGCTTTGGTATAACAATGCATTGAAACTTCAGTAACTCCTATGTATCTGATTCTGATTCTGATTCTGAAGTGAAAATCTCATGCGCAAAACTGAATTATTCAGTAGGAACTGTAAGGTACAGTATTATACACAATAAATTTTAACAAATGCTAGTTTCTGCCTTTTAGATTACTTTAGTGTTTTTATTGGGGGAGGGTGACAGAATATTCATAAACTGCTCCAGCAATATCCTGGGGATAGGTGGGGATATAAATTATAGACAAGCTAGAAATGGGATGTTAGGCTACATGGCCCACACATGGTAAAGATGACACACAGGTTCTCTGGAAGGCTAACTGGGAGATTTTTTTTTTTTTTGAGACAGGATCTTTCTATGTAGTTCAAGCTAGCCTTGAACTTGCAGCAATCTTCCTGCTTCAGCTTCCCGAGTGTTGACATTATAGGCATGTGCCACCAATGTGGCTTAAAATTTGGGGATATTTTTGATAAGCCACAACTATTCCCATCTTGTGGGGTAGTAAGACTGGAAGAGGGCAGGCATATGAAAATACTTTCCAGTACCAAGCACATATTACAGCTGTGTCATTCCCCCTCTTCCCTTATGGAACAATGATCCTAATGGGTCATGCTTGCTCTGATCAACCAAAACAATGGCTAGGGGCCAGGGAGACAGCTCAGCAGCACAGTGCCTGCCTGGCAAGCATGAACGTGTGAGTTCGATCCCCCATACAAAACAGTGTCTAGGTATGCTAACGCTTTATAGCACAGCTGGAAACTTCTGAGGGAAAAGCTGTCCTCCAGTGTCACATGTATTTTATGAATTAAACCCTCAATTAGAGGACAGTCTTGGCATCTGTACTTCCTTAAAGTAAACTTTAACCTCAAAGGGCTGTTTTAGTAAAATGACAGTGGTATCCATGGGTGTTCCCCCAGGGAGTTAAGGTACCCTGCCCTTGGTTGCTTTGCTAAGGAAACTATGCTTTAGGAATGAACATTTTCACACATTTATTACATGCTACTTAAGTGTTGGCTTTATTTTAATGTCAATGTGTAAGGTGGCATACAGGCAATTAAAAATAACATACATGATATTGACATATTTATACTTAAACTTATGCAATATATTTACAGACACATACAAATATAGGACAATGTTTTACAAAATCTTTTACTAATTACATGTTCATAACATTTTCAGAATAAAATGCATCTGCTGTAAACCAGCTCACTGCAATATATAAATAAAAAAGGCTCCTACTATCCACGTTTTCCTTCATTTCTAGATCCACTTAAGTACTTAAGTTTTTAAAATTCATCAGATTCGTCAGCACAGTGCCACATCATTAGCTGCTGCTGACTGTAGGAAGCAAGATAAATTACAGACTCCATGATTAGCCGTGCGGTGCATTTTAAGCAGCTGTTAAAGAGTGACGTGAGCTCCTGCTAAGCCGTCTCCTCCTCTGTTCTTGCCGGGTACCCAGGCCTCCTCCTGCGAAGTCTCCAGACCTGGTTATTAAGGAGAATGCTAGTTTGCAGTGTAAAGCAAACGCATTTGAGGGCCTGGAAACTGCTGACAGGAAATCGCTGTAGGTGGCAGGGGCCGCCCAGGGCACTGAGCCTGTTGGTGCTGGTGCTCTCAGAGCCAGGAGTCCCTGCTCCTGCGCCAGTGCAAGTGTGACCAGGCCACATTCACCATGCAAGTCTAGCAAGCCTAAATGTTAAATGGAATTATTCCAGTTCAAAAAAGAAAAAAAAATAAAAAGGTACATAGGTATGGTACATACAAAACACTGAATACCAAAATTCTCCAACAAAAGCATCATGATTTTTTTTTTTTTTTGAGACAGGGTCTATGTATTCAGGCTGGCCCTGAACACATATAGTCGTCCTGCCTTAGCCTCCCAAGTGCTGAAACACAGTTGTGCCCACCATGCCCAGCAGTTGTGATGTTTTCACACACTGACAGAAGGAATTCAATATATATTTGACATTTTTCTTTCTCTATCAGCCAAAACTGAACACAATTTTTTTTCTAACAATTCAAACACAAATTAGAATTGGCTTGATAAAGATACATTAAGGTTTCAGAGTAAGTGTAAAACTTAAAATAAGCTGAAATTCCCACATATTCCTATGTAAAAATGAGATAGTGTTGCATTCTGTAATGCATTCTGGAGTTGTTCCCCACATGATATATTACCATTTATAAGCTGAAGACTTTACTGAGGTTTAATGTTGACTAGAAGGAAAACTATCTAGTTTAAAAAAATACTGCCAGAGGCCAAGGATATAGCTCAGCAGCAAAGCGCTTGCCTGGTAAATGCAAGGTCCTGAGTTTGATTCCTGGTACTAAAAACAAAACAAACAAAAAAACCCTGCTAATTTTTTTTTTTTTTTTTTGGTGGGTACCGGGGATCAAACTCACAACCTCTGCCACTGAGCTAAACTCCTAGCCCTATTTTTTTTGACAGAGAGTTGCACTATGTAGTTCAGGCCGGCCTTGCTCACACTGTAGCCGGAGCTGGCCTGGAATTCACAACGCTCCTCCTACCTCAGCCTCCTACCTCAGTCTCCCGAGTGCTGGGATTAAAGGCGTGGGCCACCACGCCCGGCTAACCCTGCTAAATTCTAACCAAGTTACATGGTTGGTGGGTGTACTTGGACCTGTAAAAGTAGTGGGTTTGGCTTTAAGTGTTTATAAACATTTTCATTCTGTGAGGACCTTAAGGACTGGGCTTTCAGCTCAGATGCTTATGTTACACAATGTTGAACTTGAACAAAATTGTAAGGTTCTAATGAAAAGTTTTTATTTGTGCAGTTAATCAGAATCACCTTGTTGTCCAAAGCCATTTTGAGCTGTGGCATTTCCCAATGCTTACTCTATTTTGGTTGACGAAGGCAGCGAACACCAAAAACTACCGCTGACAACTAAAAAGGGCTTATGGTGTGTGAACTGTGCTTACTTTAAACTTGCTAAAGGCTCTGCCTTGGTGCTGTGTGAGCCCTCAGCCCTCTGCTCCCCACAGCTGAGCAGAGAAGGCCCTGGGGTGAGTCTTCGAGGGGAGACGGAGAGGACTGTTCCTAAGAAGCCGTAAGTGCTCTCACCCCGCCAAGAAATGGCGGTTACGACACACACAGGAGCCTGGCTTCTTGCGGTCCCTTGCTTGCTTTCCCTCGTCTTCCACTGGCCGGGAGCTAAGTGTCTGCGGGGGCTGGAATGTGCCTGCAGGTCCAGGGGTTCTGGGAGCAGCTTGGGGCGAGAGGCTCCCTGACGCCAGCACACGGCAGGTGCTCCAGGGCTACCCTCTAGCAGGAAGATGACGCGGGGGTGACTGGAATCTTGGGCATCCAGAACACGGCTTAGCACACTCCACCTGCCTCACTGTGAGGGATCTAGGCTTTCTGTAGTATTCCTGTTTTACCTTTGACAAAACAGCCCAAGTCATCCTGATGTAGCTTTTGATTTTAAATGTGGCTGAAACGTAGGGGAGGCAGTGTCCCCAGCTTGAAGCTGTGGTCTCTACCACATGAAAACCACTGGAAAGATGCAGACAGTGGATTCCCAGGCCTTGACCCAGCCCCACTGGGACAGTCTCACACACGACTGGTGAGAAACCAGCAGTTCCTGGCTGTCTCAGTAGCTACGGAGATAACAGCACATCTGCACCTTCCACACTCTGCTATGTGAAACAAGCCTGCCTGCGTCTAGCCCTGCAGGGGCTTCTGGGTTGGGGTGTCTCATAATGAGAAGTTGCATTTGAGAAAACCAACCATGTCTTCATTACAGAAAAAAAAAAAAAGAAAACAAAAAAAACAATGGAAATGGACATAACCTCCCCTAAAATGGAGAAATGAAGCCAAACATTCCCAGCAGGAATCATGGAACCGTCCATTCTAGAATGCACAAGAGCTCTGGGTAAGCAGATGGCCAGCAGCAGCAATCACGGTGTCCTGCTCGTCTGGCGGCCACGCCAGGCCTGCAGTCCTGTGGTCCTTACATGGCAGACAGCTGCTGCTGCGGCTGCTGCTGCTTGGGTGGGGCGAGTGCCAGGAGGGCCTGCACCGTCACTGCAACCTGGCCCAAACCTTTCTCTTCTAAAATGTGGAGAGGCAAGCACAATTGCTCCTAAAGTGGGACAACGTGACATGAAAACAAACAAAAGAGAGTATAAGATAAACATCACAGAACTGAAAGGCAAAAATAAGCACTTCTCCCTCAGAATCACTAAATGAGCTAAAAAGTCAGCACTTAGGGAAGCTGACCTGTTAGTATGAATCAGACACAGATCATGTCTGTCACTCACCGTCACTTTATTAACAAAACTAGAGGACATACAGATCGTTTCGAAAATTCAAAACCTGACAAGTAACACACCTTTATACATTCAACAGAGGAAGAACTGAATACTGTGGAGTAAAAGCAGCATCTTTTATCTTTTTTTTGAGATACGGTCTTCTTATGTAGTTCAGGCTGTCCTTGAACTCACTATGGAGCCCAGGTTGGCCTGGGACTCTTGATGATCCTCCTGCCTCAGCCTCCCTAGTGCTGGGATTATAGGTATGTGCCACCATCTCCTTTATCCTTGATAAATAAAAGACCAATGCACATTTATAAAACAGGCAGGGGAAAAAAGACTCTTTCAAGTTACCAGGATGATTCCAGGCTGAAAATATAGCTAAGATGTGAGGAGAAAGAGCTTTGCAATGTACACACCACAGGAATACAGATGGGTTCGTGACGTCGTGGGGGTTTTATGAAAGGGGAAGCCCCTACCTGCCTCATCATCCTAGTTCTGAAAACCAGGTTCTCAGACCAAGCAGGGGTCACAGGAAGAACCTGGGTATATCTTGAGCTTCTGAGATTTAAATATATTTTAGAAACGTTCCTCAACATTGGACATTTCATGGAAGGCCCAGTCTGGATTAGTTAAAAAAAACACATATTACAAAATTAAAAAGAAATTATATTTGAAAAAGTAAAGTATTTCATATTCTGGAATTTGATGGATTAAATTATACTGGAGAACTATTACATCAGCTTAGTAACAACTTACCTACCAATATGTCAGAAGTTTTACATGTTTGCTTAAGAACCTAAATACATGGGCCAGGAGTTTGGCTCAGTGACTTAAGCGCCTGTCTGACAGGTGCAAGGCTGTGAGTTCAATCCCCGGTGCTGCCAAAAAAAAAAAAAAAAAAAAAAAAAAAAAAAAAAAAAAAAAAAAAAAAAAAAAAAAAAAAAAAAAAAAAAAAAAAAAAAAAAAAAAGCTAAATACATCTATCTTGTCTGCCTAATTAACTTATTTGATTAATCCTTTCTTGTATGAGAAAAGGGGAAATGTTAAGTGTACCATTTATCATCAGCTTTTCTGTTAAGACTGAAGTCAGAAAGAAAGTAAGACTACTCCCAGTAGAATTCTGGTTCCATTAAGAACAGATTATATATATCAAGGATGGTAAGTGGACTTCTCTCTGCTTCTCATTTGGCACTTTTTACAGTATATTACTAGAAAATTTTACAAAACCAGTTGTATATAATAAAAATATTGCAAGTATTTTTGAGGCAGTTATTGGTACTTATGCTTACTTTGCTTTTATTTAATAACTATTTTGGTAAAACAAAGTAACTAAAATTTTTTTGTCTTTTTTTGAGACAGGGTCTTACACTATGTAGTTCAGGCTTTGAGCTCACTTTGTAGCCCAGGCTAGTCTCAAACTTCAAAGATCCTCCTGCCTCAGCCTCCCCAGTGCTGGAATTACAGGTGTGTACCACGCCCTGCTTTGGAATCTTTTGACCTAATACAGGCAACTTTGTATAACTACTTTGAGTCCTACTCTAAATACATATTTGCTATTGAAAATGAATCTGCTGCTTTGCTTTCCACAGGGCCGATTCCTGGTCCTCCCCAGGAGCGCTGTCCCTGAGCCTGTGGCATGGTGCCACTTCTTGGGCCTGGGGCTTCCTACCTGTGTTTTCCCGTTGGGGTGAAGGGACCACTGTGTGTTCAAGAGAATGCACAATGACCACCCTAAATAGTACCTAAGACCATGTTTGTTTGTTTATTTTAATGTTTTTGTTTTTTAAATGGGACAAAACTCTACAAAACTGAGAATAATCACTGACTCTTTAGGTATCTTAAAAATAAAACAAACTCAAACCCGAAGCTCTGGAAGGCACTACTGTATAAACCTGAAGATTTTCTTTCTTTTTTCTGGTGCTGGGATTGAACTACAGACCCTCACGCTGAGCTGCAGCCTTAGCCAGCCAGCCCCGCCCCCATTTATTTATGTATTTATCATGTATGGATGTGTGTATGCATGCAGGCATGTATGTATTTTTTTAAACTTAGAGACAGGGTCTCACTAAGTGGCTAAGTAACTGGGCTGGCTTGAATTATTGATCCACTGCCTCAGCCTCCAAGTGCTGGGATTACAGGCATGTGCCCTATTCCCAGCTAATTATAAAGTAATTTTAAGCATTAAGGTCCAGAAACCAATATACTAAATAGTTTGAAAAGGGCTGACAACATCCATTGCGTTGGGTACAGAACAGACTGCAGCCTAACACTTTCTATACTACTCTTCAGATATAATCTCCCCAAAAGTCTATAAATACCAATTCACCTATAAAATACAAATTCAACTATGTTCTAAATGTGATTACAGAAGTGAATCACAGTAACAGACAGACAAGTTCAGTAAATCTGGACAAGTAGCTAAAGGTCACACGGCCACGTGTCTCCTGCGTAATATGTTAAGCACTTATTGGGCTCAGAGTGGCAGTCTACAGCAGCTGTGTGACCTTTAAGCTGAACATTCAGACCCAATTAAAGTTATGAAGACTAACTGGCCAGTGTCTTCCAAATGTCCAGACTCCTGATGGACCTGTGCCTCCCAGTGAAGGGCGAGCTCAGGGTTTCATGGCAGAGAGCTAAGTGACGAGTGGCCCTAGCCACCATCTTCCACAGGAGCAGCTGAGGGAGGGGTTCAGCAGCTCACACGTCAGCCCTTAAACTGTGCTGAGGCAAAGAGCTGCCCAGGCGAGGGCTGCACTGTCACGTGGAAATAATAAAGTTTCTATGTCATGTTCACAGAACAGATTCAGGGTTGTGTTAGCAGAAATGCTTCAGCATTTAGGATGAGAAAAAAAGGCCACATGATCCGGAGAGAAAGTGCGGGTGTTTTGTTGTCAATCGTGAATGCTTAGGGACTGCTCTTCTGGACCTCTGAAGGAAAGATTTATCTATGATTAGTTCCTTGACGCCAGGGGGAGAAGCACATACATAAATTACTCTGCCTGAGAAACAGGCCAAGTGCAGGAATGTGGTGGAAAATCATGGGAATGTAATCTTTCATCTAGAGGGGAAGATCCAGGAATAGAGCGTACAGAGAGTTAACATCAAAGTACAGTAAAATGCCACAAAACCCAGAAGCTGGATAGACAGAGAGACAAAACTGGATTCTTCTGAATGTGCCCCAAGAGAAAGTAGTGTTTCGACAGTTCTTTTAACGCTGAGGTTTAGCTGAAGGATGTCGGAAGGGGAACAAAGATTGTCCTGTCCAAAGTGTGAGCAGGAAAGGAAACAGAAAAACAAAGTCAGTGGATCAGAAATGCAGATTTGAGCACAGAATTCAGTATGATCATTTCAATCACAGTCAGAATTAAATACCTACATTTTTATTATGATGAATAAAAATAAAATGCTGAAAAACAAAATGACTTCTAGGTGCAGACTGATTTCACCACCAAATAACAGCATGAAATCTGCTTGCTGGTGCCCACTATGAACATTGAAGACACGGGCAGAACTGGAGGCTGGCTTAGAGCGGGGAGACAACCTCCTCCTCAATGCTCATTCTTTTTTGCTTTTTCTTTGTTGAGACAGGGTGTTGCTATGCAGTTCAGGCTGGCCTTGAACTCACTATGCAACCCAGGTTGGTCTCAAACTCATGGCAACCCTGCCTCAGCCTCCTAAGTGCTGGGATTACAGGTGTGCACCACCATGCCCAGTTGGAAAATATTCTTTTAGCACATAAATAAGATACTGGACTCAAATACTAGTTTGACACTCCAAGACAGTTTTTTTTTCTTTTAGTGCAACATGTTTAATAAAAGCGTAACAGTAAATACCCATAATAAAAGTGAATACTTACCCTCATCATAAAATTTTTAGTAGCCTGATTCTTTAATGCTCCCTAATTTAATTTGTGTTACACTTTAAAAGTTACACCGAGAAGAGAAATTGTTTGCCTCCATGCATATTACCTGGGCACATCGTAGGATCTGGCAAAATCTATAATACTGGGTTTTCTGTTTTACATTTTCAAAAGTGATCATGATTTCACACCCAATTTTCCTTTCAAGCCAACAAAATAAGTGGGGATGCTGAGGTAAAGATTATGGAGAGGCAGAGAGGAAGAGGGGCCTGAGAGCACAAGCTGGACTCTCCAGTTGCTCATTTAGTCATCTTCCTCCGATTTGCGTGGCAAAGGGAATGTTAACAGGAAGCTATCTAAACTGGTGGCGGCAGTGGTCAGGGTCTTGGGTAGACAGCAGAGGGGTAGAAGGAAGAGGTGGCCTGTGTGGGATGCTGTTTCCCCTTTATGGTAAGGGAGAGGAAGCAGGAGGAAGGTTGCATCCAGAACCCCAGTCTAGCCGCTCTGAAAAAGACTCAGTCTTTTAAAATTGTACTTTTCTATTTCTATACTTGGCTTCAAGTAGCACAGCCCTGATAGAAATGGTGGCTGGACAATAATACCATTGACCTAAATGCATGTTCGAAGGTGTACTGTTTTTGCATTTTGCTGACTGCAGAACATTCTGCAAGATTTCAGGTTAGGGACTTTCAGTCTGAGAGGATAATTCCGTAAAGCCCAGCATTACGTCTCGTAAAGCTGGAAAACAGCACTTTGAACAAGTACTGACTTGGGCCAAGGTGGCATGCTTGCTCCTTTTTGGAGTCCCACTCCCTGCACCCACCTGTGCCGCACTCCACCGCCACTGTGGGGGGAGCTGGAGCAGGCACCAGGCTTGGCTGCTGAGCCAGGAAGGCTTTGGCACAAGGATGGGAGGGAGAGACGGAGGGACAGAGGTCAGACTGGAAGTTAATGTGTACATGCACACATTAGAACACACTGATATGGCGAAAATGCATGCATGCTAGTTCTCTAGAAGCCGTATTAAATGCTCTGTTGATATATTTAACGTGGTGGCCGGGGGTACAGCTCGGCGGCATGGCGCCTGCCTGGCAAGTATGAGGTCCTGAGTTCAATTCCTGGTCCCCCCCACAAAAAAAACCCATAAAAACAACAACAACAAAATATATATATACACACACACACACCATACTTTGAATTTGTCCACAGGAATAAAAAAAGTCCTTGGTCACTACCACTTGACGTATTTCAGTTCTTTCATAACTGGGGTTATTAAAAAGTAAAACGGCAAAAGAAAAAAGTGAAAAATAAAGAATATAATAACCTCTTTAAAAAATAAGGAGAAAAACAAGTGTGAGAATTCATGCTGGGTAATGAGATGCCCCCTTGTTCTTCTGCTCTGCACCACGAAAAGAGCAGGCAGAAAAGACTGCACAGCCTGGCAGGCACGAGGTTGTGAGTTTGATCCTCGGTACCAAAAAAAAAAAAAAAAAAAAAAAAAAAGAAGAAGAAAGAAAAGGTTGCACATTGGACAGGTGACACCCTGGTCTTCCGGGCCCCTGGGTGAGGAGGCCATTGTGAAGCCACTGGAACAAGGGCTTCATTTTGAGAGGAACTATGCCATTGCTGATGGACCCAGGGCCAATCCTGAGTCTCTGGCAGCTAACCCAAGTGACAGGAAAGTCTTTTTCTGGTCCTTTGCAGGGCTGGGATGTGGTACAGTGGGTGAGCGTGTGCTCAGCATGCAAACAGAAGAAGAGGAGCATGCGGTGCCTGCGGTTCCTTTCTTTAGATTTGTCTAGGCATCGTATCATTAAATAGAATATTCCTCACACACACGCTGAGTTCATTTCAAATTGCTTTTTAAAAGGGTAACTTAACAAAGAGTATATCCAATTCACTTGGTTAATCACATCTATGAATAAGTTTAACTATCTGCACAATTAAAGGGGAAGAATATTATAACTGAGGAACTTAAGAGGCCATAAATTCTTAGAACAGAATTGGTGCTTAGAAATGGCCTCTAGTGTGCTATACTCCAAAGTATTAAAGCTTAGAGGAAAAACTGGTGGAATCTGAATGAAGTCTATAATTTAGCTAATAGGATCATTGTTCCAGTGTCACCTAGTTTAGACAACTATTATGTATATTTTAGACATTAACATTAAAAAAAAACTGAGCAAAATGGACATAGGAATTCGCTGTGGTAGTTCTATAATATTTCCAAAAGTCTAAGATTATTTCAAAATTAACGTCTTTAAGAAGTATTCAGGCAAGTGTTGAAAAGCAGAAACAAACTGAAGCACCCTCAATCTGAGATGTATTCAAGTTGAAAGACACTATTGTGCATGTCACTGTAGATAGGTGAAAGGGCAGAGACATTTAGGAAAATATAATATTTCTTAAAGACACTTATAATTATTTAAATGTTTGCAATTTCTTTATGAGGTCCTTGGAAATAAGGAAACCATAATCAAAAGAATGCTGACTGACTCTTACAACCTAACATCATATTAATAACGATCACTGTAGTTCAAAACTGCTGTAATATGGTTTTAGAGACTTGCATCTCTGATAGATTTTAGAACAATACCCAAATATTTTAGGGAACACACACACAAAAATGCTAAACGTATTACCTGAGGTACGCCAATTTTTCTGCATGCTTCTAGGAAATTCTCCACATTTCGCCTGCATTTTGCTATTGTTAATTTAGGCTGCAATGAGAAAAGGAAGAGAAGAAAATGTGGTGTTAGCAGCAAAAGTCTATACAATGTACTAACTGCTATGCATGGTGGTGCATGCCTGTGATCTCAGCACTAGGAAGGCTGAGGCAGGAGGATCCTAAATCCAGGTCTGCCTGGACTACATAGTGAGATACTATTAAAAAAAAAGTGCTCAGGCTGGGGATATAGTGCAGTAGCACAGGGCCTGCCTGGCAAGCACAAGTTCCTGAATTCAATTCCTGGTACCAAACAACAAAAAACAAAACAAAACCAAAAAAAACACTCTTGCCAGTTGCTTCACATGCTCATAATACTGTAGACTAGCGGGTCAGCAAATTGTTCCCCAAAGGACCTGGTATTAAATATTGGTCTTGAGAGTCACAACACTGACAACTGCTCACTACTGCCTGGCACTTGAAAGCAGCCACAGACAACGCGCACACACGCAGGTGCAGCTGTGCTCCAGGAGCACAGAAACAGTGCCCCACCCTGATGGGGACGTCTCACCTTGGCTTTGCAATGAGTGCTACACAGAGAAGTCACAAAGGGAGAAAGGCTTTTTTTGTGGATCTCCCCCCTCCCCCATTTAAAAACAATATACACTAAAGAGAATCTGGCAGAACAGAATTACCCACAGTTTGTCTTTCAACTACAGCCACCATTAACATTGACACTTGGTTCATTTCCTTGATTTTTTTTTTTTTTTTGCGGCACCACGGATTGAACTCACAACCTCGCGCCTGTCAGACAGGCACTTAAGTCACTGAGCCAAACTCCCGGCCCTGGTTCACTTTCTTTTAGTCTATTTTCTTTTATTTCTGAGCTGGTCTTGAACTCACTTTGTAGCCCAGGCTGGCCTCAAACCCAGGGCAGTCCTCTTGCCTCAGTCTCCCAAGGGCTGGGATTGTTGGCGTGCGCCACCACGCCTGGCCCCATTTTTTGCTTTCAATTTAAATACTGGATGATTCTCATCCAGTTAAATGAAAGCCAATTTCCTCATTCCCTAAAGTAACAGTCTGGGAAGTTTTACATATTTACATGTGACTTTTTAACTTTATTACCCAAAAAGATTCCTATCTAACAAGTGTACACCTACAGTCCCATCTACTCAGAAGGCTGAGGCAAGAAGATTGCTTGAGCTTAGGAGGTTTTTCCTCTAACAAATCCAAAAAAACAAACAAACAAATCCCTCTTTATTTGCCTACTGTCAAAGTACTTACTTCAATTTTATTTTTTAAAATTATTTAAAAATTATTTTGAACCAGGCACAGTGGCGTGTGCCTGTAATCTCAGCACTTGGGAGGTTAAGGCAGGAGGATCACTTCAAGTTTGAGGCCAACCTGGGCTACAAAGTGTGTTCAAGGCCAGCCTGAACTGCATAGGGAAACCCTGTCTCAAAAAGACCAAACAGGAAAAAAAAAAAAAAAAAAAAAAAAAAAAAATCAGTTAAAAAAATTATGTAACTCAGGTTGGGCTTGACCGCTTGGCAATCCTAATGTCTCAGCCTCCTGAGTGCTGGTGGTAGAGGCATGTGACACCCCACCCAACTAGTACTTGCTTTTAAAATTAAGAAGAAAAATGCCCAAATGTTAAACATAGTGGGACACACCTGTGATCCCAGCACTTGGGAAGCTGAGGCAAGAAGATTGCTGCAAGTTCAAGGTCATCCTGGGCTACATAGTGAGTTGAAGGTCAGCCTGAATTACAGAGTGAGACCCTGTCTCCCCTCCGCCGCCAAAAAAAAAAAAAACAACAACAACAAAAAAACAAAAACGAGAGAGAGAGCACAAAAAGAAAGGTGCCCAAATAAGACACTGATGTTAGC
The DNA here is from genome assembly GCA_004363535.1 of Dasyprocta punctata. Taxonomy (NCBI): domain Eukaryota; kingdom Metazoa; phylum Chordata; class Mammalia; order Rodentia; family Dasyproctidae; genus Dasyprocta; species Dasyprocta punctata. Next base: position 2,081 of record RJWM01025633.1, on the reverse strand, counting down.
CAGGCACAGCAGCACATTAGGGAAACTGGGCCAGGAGGATCACAAGTTTGAGTCCTCCCTGGGCACACACAGCAAGACCATGTCTCAAAATTAAAAAAAAAAATAACAAGGCCAAGGACTAGCTCAGTGGTAGAACACCCCTGGGTTAAGTCCCCAGCACCACAGAGGGCAAAAAGGCAAAAAGTATTAATCCAAGCTGGAAAAGTTAAGTTAGAATGAGAGGAAGAAGCTACCCAGAGGATTTAAACTCCCCCTTTTTTTGACTTACTCTGTAATTCAGGCTGACCTTCAACTCACTATGTAGCCCAGGATGGCCTGAAACTCACAGCAATATTCCTGCCTCAGCCTCCCAAGTGCTGGGATCACAGGTATGTGTCACCATGTCCAGCATTTGGGCATTTTTCTTCCAGTGTTACAGCATCTCATCTAGCCATGTGTCATCATTCTAAACGGTGATCATAATCACAGTATTCCTCTCCTTAAATCTTTTCAGTGTTTCCTCGCTGTCTACACTAAGACAACTTCCAAGTCCTTGACATGCTCGTAAGGCCTTGCTAACACAGCCCCTGGCCTCCCTCTCTGGCTTCATCCATCGCTGTTTGCACTCACACCTTGTATAAGCCACTCTGAACAATTTAACAATTCCTTGAATATGTTGTCACTCACCCTCTCCCCTCCAAGGCCTCCTGCATGCCAGGCAAGAGCTCTTCCGAGGCACACCCTGGTCTCTTCCTTAGCTGTGGAATCTAGGAATACAATACCTAGATGGGCTTCCTCTTCCCCTGGCTTGTTGGCAAATTCCTATCAAGCTTTACGAATTAGTTCATATTTTAATTCTTCAGTGAAGGCTTTCCTGAACTCTGGAAGCAGAGTTAACTGGTCCCTCCTTTACATATCCATAGCACACTTATTCATCTCTGTTCTAACATTCATCACACTTCTGTAAATTACTGTTTTCGTGTCTTTTTTTTCTCTAGTAGAAGTGAGACCAAGAAGGCAGAAAACAGATTCTTTAAATCTGTATCCCCAACATCCAGCACAATGACTGCCCACTGCTCAATAACTGTCTCATGAACAGCTGACGCTTTCTAGCATTAAAAACTCACCACAGGGCCAGGGATATAGCTCAGCAGCACAGTGCCTGCCTGGCAAGCACGAGATCCAGAGTTCAATTCCCAGTACAAAAAAACCTAAAAAAACAAAAAACAAAAACTCACCACAGCCGGTGAGGGAACATGAATGCTTGGGACAGACCGAGGCCGCACATGATTGGCCAAATGGCAAAGAACAACACCATCAGTTAGAGCTGCTCCAAGATCACAAGGTAGAGACACCTTTAACCGGTACTCAATGTGCTGAAAGAATAGGAGAATACATAATATATTCATGAAGAGTAATTAACACATAGGACACAATGGTGTTACAACAGAAAATATTTAACTAGAAATCAAGATAAAAAGGAAATAAGTACCACAATCTCTATTTTATCCTTATCTCCCAAATCAATACCTTAAGGAGATCCAATATATATGTACAGCAGTCAGACTACATATAGTGCCAAGTACAGTGGAATTTCAGATAATTTTCTGATTAGAGAGAAAAAAAAAAGTCAGGTGTGGTCATGCACACATAGGGGAGACTGAGGCAGGAGGGCAGCCTGCCACAAGTTCGAGTTTGAGGGTGGCCAAGGATACACAGTGAGAGAGTGAGACAAATAACAAGCAGAAAAACAACAAACCAAAAAAAGAAGAAGAAAATCTGGATTCTCTTTCACATCCAAAATAAAATGAAATGAAAAAAATTTAAATGAGTAGAGCTAGGAATTGAGACTTTTAGAATAACCTACCTCATTTTCTTTGTAAAAAGTTGAAAAGTTTCCTTAATAACAAAATTTTTCACTTTTATCATAAAACACAACACACAATGGACACTGTTTTTTTGGTGTCACAGAGTGAACCTAGGGACTCTCACATGGGCAAGTGCTCTATGTCCTTAACCCTTTTAAAATTTTAGAGAGGGTCTCATTAAGTTATTAAATTGCCCAGGTTGGCCTTGAACTTTTGATCTTTCTGCCTCAGCTT
>RJWM01025632.1:0-28938 GCA_004363535.1 Dasyprocta punctata | reverse complement strand
GTATATATTTCATTGTGGTGGGATGCTTTTAATTCTTTTTTTTTTTAAAGAAAAACAACAACAACAAAAAAGACAAACCACTGCAACAACAAAAACAACCCAAAACAATAACAATATAGGTTTCAAAACAAGATGATAGGAATTTAACAATGGTTGTTGTAATGCATATTGTTGTCTTCAGAAGAGTTGCTTAGATTACCAGATACAGACATGCAAAACTGATGAAAGGGTATGAGTTCTTTTCTGTGAACTAATACAACTAGTAGTATAATCATCTTAACTATCTTATGTATACACAAATTTATATCTTTTTCCTTTTCCCTTCCTTCTTTTCTCCTTTCCTCTATCCCAGTTGTTTTTTCCCTTTGAACAGTTTCTTACCCTTTCACAATATCTATTGTAGGTTTTGGATCTTACTTACTCTTCCAGATTCTCACAGTAGGGAGACAATACGGTATTTACAAGTGTGAGTCTGATTTATTTCACTTATGAATATGGTCTCAAGTCGCATCCATTTACCTAGAAAAACCTCAAGTTGATTCTTCTTTATAGCTGAGTAGTACTCCATTGTATAAAAATATCACATCTTTTTTATCCATTCCTCGGTTGATGGGCATTTTTTGTAGCAATAGGATGCTTTTAATTCTTTTGGGAAGGAGAAGAGGAACGCCTGGTTCAAATGAGACCTCTAATCCTAGGGTTTTGGGGAACCTCCACACTGATTTCCACAGTGGTTGCACCAGCCTGCACTCACATCAACAGTAGAGAAGGGTTCCTTTTTCCCCATAGTGCTGCCAGCATTTGTTTTTAGTTGGTTTCTTGAAAATAGCCATTCTTGCTGGAGTGAGATGGAATTTCAGTGTGATTTTAATTTGCATCTTTCAAATGATCAGTGATATTGAACATTTTTTCATATATTTATTTGCCACTTGTATTTCTTCATCTGAGAAGTGGGTATTTTAGATGCCCAATTTTGGATCGGGTCTTTAAATTTAATTTAATTTAATTAATTTATTTATTTATGTTTGGTACCTGGCTCTTTAAATTTTAGAAGTCTGATTTTTTTCAATTCTTTATATGTTCTAGATATTAGTCCTTTGAGGAACAACTGGCTAAGATTTTTTTTCCTATTCTGTGTCTTTTCATTCTGTTGGTGATTTCTTTTGTTCTGCAAAAGCTTTTTATAATAAGATGAGATCTCAGTTGTTGATTCTTTGTAGTATTTTCCATGTGGTCTGGGTTTTGTTCATAAAGTCTGTCTACACATGTCTTCAAGATTTTAGTGTTTCTGTTTTAATTCTTAAGTCTTTGATCCATTTTTATTTTAGTTAAGTGCATAAGTCTTGTTTTAGTCTTTGGCATGTTGAAAGCCAGTTTTTCCAGTATCGCTTATTAAAGAGGCTTTCTTCCATTGAACATGATTGGCTCCATTGTCAAAGAGAAGGTGGTGGAGTGTGTTTGGAGTTGTTTCTGCATCTTCTAATCGTGTTCCACTGATCCTCAGGGGTTTTTTAAATTTTTATTTATTTACTTATTTTTTGCCAGTGCCATGCTGATTTTATCATAGTGGCTTTGTAGTATAAGTTCAAGTCATAGATTTTGATGCCCCCGTCTTGCCTTTGTTGCTGAGAACTGTTTTTTTTTTAATTTTTTATTTTGAAGAGAATAAAACCAAACAAAATAAAACAGAATGGAGTCAATCAAAACAAAACAATGAACATGGTACATGACTTCAAAAAAAATTAAAAGAAAATCAATAATGGCTGCCATAATACCTTTTGTTATCTTCAAAATAACTGCCCATACCATCAGGCATAATAAAATGAAACAAAATAGTACAGAATAAAACCAACAAAAACAAAATAATGAAAGCAATACAGGACTTCAAAACAATAGTAAAACAGCAGTGGTTATGATAATGCCTCTTGTTATCTTCTAAGTAGCTGCCTATATCATTAGACATACTACAATCAAACAAATCTAAATAGAATATAATCACTCAAAACAAAAGCAATGAAAGCAATACAGGGCTTCAAAACAAGGTAATAGGAAGTCAATAATGCCTACCATAATGTATTTTGTTATCTTTGAAGTAGCTGTCCATGCCATCAAATATAAAATTAGACAAACTGAAACAATAAAACCAAACTAAACAGAACAATGAAAACAATATGGGATTCAGATCTTGATAATAGGTTAACAATGGCCACTGCCTTCCCTTTTTAGACACTTCCTCCCCTTTCACTTGTACAATATGTATTGTGTATTTTAGATCTCACTAACTCCTTTAGTTTATTGTACTAGGGAGACAACGTGATGTTCACTCATGTGACTCTGGATCGTTTCATCCAAGAGCAGGATCTTAAATTGTGTCCATTTACCTACAAGAGCCTTGAGGTTATCTTTCTTTATCTGCTGCTTGGAAGCTTTGTGCTGGTATCCGGTTGCTGATTCTGGAAGGACTCGTGTGTCAGTTGGAGCTTATAACACTCACTTCTGCCTTCCTCTTTGGGCTCTGAGGTACAAAATGTAATGGATACCAAAATACATAATAGACTTCCTAGGGGTTGAATGGCTTGCCTGAAATTACTGTAGAGAGAGTTGGAGAGTGTAGTGGAGTGGGCTGTAAGGTGAGTAGAATAGATTCTTGATAGCTTTGCATTTCCAGAGTGTTGGGAGCCCTTGAAGCTGAAAATTGACCTAGGGCATGACCCAGACACAACCATTCCGAGAACAAAGTGCGCCTGAACAAAGTGAGCCTGGGGCAAGCCATGTGAAGAAGCTGCTTCAGCCTAGAGAACACCCAGCCCCAAGACAATCTGAGCAGTGGGTTGCTGGGACAGCAGGGTGTCATGTGACATTAGGTTGCTAAAAGGTATAAATAAACGCCCCTGCAGTGAGGGGCCAGTACCTTTCCTCCTATCAGGAAGTTAAGGGCTCCACCTGGTCAGCTTTGTCTCTTTATTTTTCTCATCCTCTCGCTGTCCTTCTCCCCAAGAACCTCAGGAGCTGCATGGGTTGCAGCCCCAGAGTTGTCTTTACAGTGAGATTTCTTCATTTGAAGTTACAGAAGGGCAGGCTAATGGCTGAAAGCATAGTCTCTGGAATCAGATTTTTTAGGTTTGAATTCAGCCTCATTTCATATTGTGTGACCTTGGGCTGACCTTTTGACTTCTTGTTCTCTAGTTTTCTTGTCTTTCGAAGAGAAACCCTGAGCAGTGTATCTCATAGGGTTCCTCTGAGGGCTGAGAAGCAAGGAAGGAGAGTACCTTGTGCAGCATGCAGGCTCTGCCAGTGTGTGTGATTCTGCTTCTCATTTGTTCCTTTCCTAGTGCCCTTAGGTCAGGGCAGACACAATCCTGCCTAGCTTTTCAGCCCAGCAGAGAAATTATGGTGTAAGTTCTAACTAGAAAAAGCCTCCTAGTGTTCAGGTGCCCTGGGCTGCTCTTCCACTGTGGGGCAGTACCGGAGGCCAGGTGTTCCAGCAAGACTTTCATCTCCTTGTGTGGGATCATCGGCAAGGAGGGACAGGAGCATCTGCTCTGTGTCACTTTTACCTCCAGGAAGGAACAGTGCTACAGTGTGCTGATCATTTTCAGGTCCTCTGCCCACCTCCTCATTTCTGTCTTTCCTCCTTCCCTTCATTGTTGTAAGGATGTGGTGTGTGGTAGTGTGATTGCTTTCTTTGTGGCTGGGTAGAGCTGGGCAATGTGTTTCCCTAAGGTTGAAAATGCTGAAGTTATGCAAGAGGGAGGACCATGGTATGTTGCTATCTCATCATTTTGTGGAGTTATTAACTTTTCAGTATCTTTAGGTGTGATAACTCATTCACATGCTTTCAAATGGCTTGGGTTTTTTTTTTTTAATTTTGGTTTTTGATTTTTTTGAGACAGGATCTCACTGTATAGTTCAGACTGGACTTGAACTCAGTGTGTAGCCCAGGTTGGCTTTGAACTTGAGGTGATCTTTTGCCTCAGATCCCAAGTGCTGGGATTACAAGGGTGCACCACCCCACAAGGCACTGAAATAGCTTTTTTAAAAATCACTGGCCATTTTATGTTAAAAAAAGATTGGAGGTCAGTAATTTTAAACATTGAGATTGATAAAAATGGTACTGGATCTTTATTATACATGCAGATTGATGCAGTTATACGTTTTTGATATCTGAATTACGTAGTATTTATTTTAGGAAATAACTATGGAATGTTCATTTTTCCCAGTAGTTCTGAAAGTACAACATGAAATTTTAGGAGACTTGCTAGAGTGCTTTTTGATTTTCAATCTGTTGCCTGTGCTTGCATATCGTTTTGTTGCCACTGTAATTTCCTTGGTGTACAATAAGTGAGTACAATAATGTGGTGTGCTATTGTCATTTAGTTTAGAAGGTCCCACAGAGATGAGGTCTCCCTTTGGGGAAGTGAGTTCCTGCAGACTTTGAAAGAAAGGAAAGAACGTTTTCAAGTAGTGTAAATGATGGAGAAAATAGCACAGAATCAGGGTCTTGATGTCCTTGCGCCTTTCCAGTTTACATAGTCAGCTGCATCTTATGCAGAATTCAGGTTATTCACAGAAAACTATGCAAACATAAATGAAGCTTTCTTAAGTAAAATGAATCTTAGGATTTCAAGTATCAAAAACACCTGCTGTTGTGAGTTCGAACCCTGGTGCCACAAAAAAAGACAAACAAAACAAACAAACAAAAACACCCATCTGCTGTTTGGAGTAGCCGCGGTTCTTTGCTTTTGGTGCGTAAATTGGCTGTGTTTATTTATTTATTTATTTTTTGTAGATGTCAAAGATGAGCTGGTCAGAGACATTCAGCACAATGATCCCTTTGTGTTTTATCATTTGGAGACGGATCAGGGCCACCATGACTTGACTGGGAGGGAGAAGGGCCTGTTATCTGCTCATGCAAATGGGGTGGCATTAGCACTGCCGCTTGGTAAACTGCCTCTCTCCCTCCCTGTGGGTAGGGCACATGTTCAGATCTCAGGAGTAGCTGCTGGTCATGAAGTGCCTCTCCCACCTTGCTGTGTTCTTTGCCTGTAATAGCTCATTGATGCTCTCTCTTCATATTTCAAGGACAGGTTTTATCGGCCAATCTTTACTTTTATATTTTTATTGTTATTATTTATTTACTTTTGTCTTTTTGAAACAGGGTCTAGCTATGCAGTTCAGGCTGGACTTGCGCTCACTTTGTAGCCCAGGCTGGTCTCGAACTTGCAACCATCCTCCTGCCTCAGCCTCCCGAGTGCTGGGATTACAGGTATGCACCCCCAAGCCTGGCTGGCCAGTTTTTGCCGATGGGGAGGTTGAGGTTTCACACAGTAATAACTGTTTCAAGATTCAGAGCTTTTAATGGTCAGTCCAGACTTGGAATTCAGATCCCTGAGGCCCAAACTTCTGTTCTTTCCCCTTTGCTCTGTAGCCCCTGGTGCTCAGAAAATGTTTCTTCCAAGGCCACGCTGGATGCTACTAATTAAATAATTACTGCTGCTTAATTAGAAATGGAATTTAATGCTAAAGGTATTTTCACTAGTAGTGAGTTATTTCCTAGGTGACTAAAATTTTCCATCCATTTCTGGGGGGGGGTGACCATTTTTTCCTTGTTTTTATCTTCCTGTGAAACCGTAATATTCTGAGAGTGCTATGGTGAGCCATTAAGCTTTCTGATTGCTTTAGATGCAGTGTGAGTTAAGGTTTGACTAGAGACTCAGGAGAACTGAATGTGGACATGTTGTAAAATGTTACTGCTGTGTTTCTTCGTCTTGTTTGAACACACAGAGTCCCCTCTAGGTGGAAGTTTATGGACCTGTTTGTTATAGTGGCTGTTACTATGCTTTATCCTCAGAGAGGAAACACCCCTGAAATTCCTTGTTGAATTGAACATGAAATCTTTATGTCAGGTTTAATGTTATAGCCAGCTGTGAAATACAGTTTGACTCTGGAATTTGTAAAACTTGTCATGGTAATAATTAAAAATAACCATGCAGTGTAGCACTTACATCTTGTTATTTCTATCTGATATTAATGCAAATTTTCTAAGTATTTTTGTGCACTTATGTATAATTTTCTTTATTTCTTAGTCCACTTTTTTTCTTTTGGCAGTGTGGGAATTTAATGTAGGACCTCACACCTTTTAGGCAAGCACTCTATCTGAGCTACACTACCTGCCCTTTCTTTGTCCATGTTTAGGAGTCAGTGTATTTATGAAATTGCAGTATGTGGTTTTCCTGAGCATGTTATGGTTTAATCTTTTGGTATCCAAGAGATAGCTGACTCTGTGACTTTAGCCCAGGATGTTTGTCACCTGTTTTAAATTATGAGGTTAAAGGAGGAGGGAAGGGTCGTGGGGAGATAGGTCTTTCTCCTAAAATAATTATGGAAGTGCAAAGCTCCACCTATCAGCTGAAGTTAAGAAGAAGGTGCCACCCCTTTTCTGACCCCTTCTGGAAAGCTCAGCTGCTCCGAGTAGGGTTGAACTGTTGATGTGAGGACAGATTAGAAAGGTGGAAGAGAGGCAGGGTAGTGCTGGCAGTAAAAGGTGAGGGTGCTGGCACCTGAACAGAATCAAGGTGAATTAAATCAAGAAAGTAAAGATATGGAGAAGTGGATGAGGTGAACACATACTCACTACAATACAGTTTTAACAGGGATGTAGTTGTAACAGGGTTGGTGCATAGCAGGTATGGGATGGGATAGACAGGGATTCAAGACCGTTTTATTCATCATAAAGAAATCCTCTTCTGTGTTTAAGTATGGGAGCCTGTGAATGGCTTGAGAGGTTTTCTTTTTGCAGCTGGGAACGTGGAGCCAAAGTGCGGGTGATGCCATGCTTGGTCGCTGAAGTTAGGGAGAGGTGTTTGTCTACGAGGTTGATCTTTGACGGAATGCATCAGTAAACAGTTTGAGGCATGCGTGTTATGTGCACGATACTTTTCTAGACATTAAGAAATACACAGTTCTTGTCCTCAGATGACTTCTGATTCAGTTGAGAAGTAGGCCTAGAAGGTAAACCATTGTAGAGGTTTGAGTAAGTTTTTCTACTCTTCGAGCCTTTCTCTTAATTCATAGATGGTTAAAGCGTTTCCTGCTTGGCTGGTGTCAGAGTTATTGTAAATTAAATGAGATGATTTATGTGGAAGCCTTTTGTACGTGGCACCATGGATGCAAATGTAAGTTGTTATTAATAATTTGCCATTTGCAATGGGGTGCCTGCTGAATAGCAGCTTTGTTTTAATTCATTCATCATATGTAAATGAGATGGTACTCTTGTAATCAAAGGTGTTTAATGAAAGTCATGATTAAAAGCAGAGGAATGAGTCAGGAGACCTTTTTTTAGTAAGGTTAGTATATGCCTCAGATTTCTCTTTCAAACTAATAAATACATATTTAGTATTGGAAGTTAATGTTTAATGTGTATCTGGAGTGTTGTACATTTTTTGCTCAATAGAGAAGTATTTGAAGAGTGTGTTACTGAGCTATGAGAAAGTAAGAGTCCATTTAATAGCAAAATTACATGATGTGTCTCATTCTACTCTGTAAAACAGGCTATTTTTAGCATTTCTTTGAAGCAAGGATGAATTCCAGGTATAGAATTCAATAATTAAAGGAGAGAAAAATATAAAGTAGTTTAGGCAAGGAAATCTTTTCATATGAGTTGGGTCTGTTTCAAGGTTTAAAACTGTTACCTTCAAGGCCTCCCTGGTAGCCACTGGTTTGTAGTCTTTATGGGATGAAGAGCAGCAAGAAAAATGCCTGAAGATGAGCCAAGGACACAGTGTCCCACTTTTTGAAACAGAAGTTTAAAAAATTCTAGAATTCTGGGATTTCTTAACTATTAGGGGTGTTGTGTCTGTTTTGTTTGCACAGTTCTGGACAAAAGTTCAACTCCGTGGCCTTTGCCTGCTTTTCCTTTCCTCCAGACTTGTTCGTTGGTTTGCATCCATCCGCTGAGCCTCGCCTGCTCCTTCCTTTCTTCCTGTTCTCAGAGCTCTGAGCACTGTTAAAGGAAACTGCTTATTGATGCTCACTGGTACCCGTCCACTTGTATGGAATCACTGCAGGTTTTCCATGATGCTGCTAACAGCTGTTTTACTTATATTTACCAGTCTTTCCTTAAGCTCGAAGCTTTATTTTATCATGAGCAAGTTATTTTATCTTTTTATGCTCATTTCAAAGAAGTTCATTAATTGTTTCGTTGAAATAATTGCTTTGTTGACTCAGACATTCATGATTTTTGCTTGCGTGGCATTTAAAAGTGATAGTCACCACTCAGTCCAAGGTCACTAAATACAAGGCTTATCTAGCTTTCTTTGATTGAAGGTCAGGAAGACACATTGCAAGTTTTGTTTCAACCTCAGCATCTGAGAAAGTTCACTTATTTGACAAATGTTTTCTGAGTGTTGTCTATGTGCCAAGTGTTGGGAATTTTTAAAAAGAAGACTGGGCAACAAATAATGAACTCCTCTGACTTTACAGTGTTCAGGTATGTGGAAGTGGGCAGGAGGTGGTGGAGGGAACCCTTCCCTAAGTGGGATGCATGTATCAGGCTCCTTCAGGCTCTGATGTTGCTGCGGTCTTGGGACCCCTGTGTTTCAGTGGAAATGCATGGGTGTTACACACAGTTTTGGGAGCAACCTCTGCTGTCTGCTGTTTGATGGCACGTTTATCTTTACATTCATTTTGCGTGCTGCGTGCATCTCAAAAGACAGAAATCAGTCTTAGTGTTACTGTTCTACGTGTGAGCCTTAGATCCCGTTTACTGCAGCTGGAGCTGGTCTTCGCTCCTAGCACTCTGCTTGCATCTTTCTCCATACCCAGAACTCCAGTTGGTGGTATAGTATCTTCCTTTGTATAGCTTCATGATTATGTTCTAATGCATAGTAGGAAGCTAATGTCAAAGGACAAAATTACAACAGATTTAAAGATCAGATTTAGTTTTATTTGTGCTCAGAATCACAGCACTGTCTCACATCAGTAAATGTTTGAATGAATCAGTGCCCAGAGCTTTTCTGTGCTATTAGGTTCTCTGGCCAGGGACCATTAGTCCAAAGGTATGGGCCAGTCCTGAATCTCTGCAAAGTCATATTAAATAAGGAATTGATCACTTCTTGTTTTACTAGTCAGTTATTGTTTATTAAATAGAAGAGAAAGTATTTGTATTTAGGTCTGTGATGGATAAGGTTTGAATGCATAAGGAACTCAAAACTGGGAAGGCTCATGTGGTTTTATTAATGTAATGAAAATGTGCCTAGCTGAGAATATTACACACATAGATGTAAAGTCAGTGTCAACTAGCAATGGGCCTTGCACATGGCAGGCAAGCACTCTGCCACTGAACTACAGCCCAGCCTTTTTAAATTTATTTATTTATTTAGTTAGTTAGTTAGTTATTTTTGAGACAGGGCCTTACCGAGTTGCTTAGTTTGGGCTCAAATTTGTGATCCTCCTGCCTTAGCCTCTGAAGTAGCTGAGATTATGAGTAGGTGGCCTCCACACCCAGCTGTTGTTTACAGAAGTAGCTCTTCCTTTACTTGTGAGGTAGTTATTTGTATTTGCTCTCTACCAATTAACTAAAAGCTCATAGGGGCAAGGACTCTGCCTTCCCACCTAACATTGTTTTGACCTTAATGTCTATAGTAAAAGTTTGTTTATACATTGAATCAAGTGATGCGGCCGTTTTATATAACTGGCTGTTGTGTAAAAACGTGCAGGCCTGTTAATGAAACCAGACTGAAGTTCTGATAATCACCGGAGATGAGGGGAAGAAGCAGATTCCTGTTATTGGTGCTAGGCATATGTTTCTTGCTAAAATTTCATATTTAACATTCTTATGAGTTTCTCCGAAGCTAATAGTGGTGTCTATGCAGCAGAGGATAATAGTCTTGTAAATAGAACTTGATGTGTGAATGGTTAAGAACAACGATGATGTGATCTTGTGGAAGGAAGTAAAAAAGCGTGTAGAATTTGAGCCTGGGTGAGGAGGCTGTACTTGAAAATGCAGCAGGGACACAGCTGACCTGGAAGGAGGGTATGTGGGTTCTGTGGATGGTAGATTGATTTCTTAAAACTGGAATGTAGAGGCTTAAGAGAGATGGCAAGGACCAAAATAGTAACCAAATCCAAATACAATCAGATTAGGAGAATATTGGCAGATTAACAGTGAGTCATTTAGCCACAGCCTGTTCTCAGGTTAAGTGTTTTTCTGTCACAGAATTCTTTATTTCATATTGACTTTAAATGTCATAGATAAATAAGATTAACAGGCTTTGTTGTTAGGGAAAACCTTATTATCATTGACTTTATGAAATGCCCTATAGCACAAAATTAGATCCCTCATGAGATAAATAATTCAATCATCTTTCACATCAGTGCACAGTTAAATGTAAACTGAATGTAATTTGTACTGCTTATGCAGTGAATGATCTGTACTTGAAATTATACAAACTTGTGTTGATTATCATGAAAACTGTCTGGTGTTCCCCACCTCATTTTTAGAAAAAAACTGTAAAAAAAATTAACCAGGTTTTTTTTTGCCTTTAAATCCTGGTTCGACTTTGGTCTGTGATTATTCCCTAAATTGTGACTTTCTGTGACTCCATTATGTAGTATTTCTTTACCTTTTTCACTGAATGGTGTGAAGAGATTTTATTTAGATTTAGTTTTTTTAGCAGTTTTACTGAAACCTGGAGATAAACAGAAGTACCTTTTGATGCTGCTGTACTAAGACATTATTCAGGAACCAAATGGGCAAGAGTCTGTACTTCTTTGATGGGATTTGAACGACCATCCGGTCTGTTCCTCTCTTCATCGATGTATTCGTTTTTCTAGTCAGTGGGTACTTGAACGTCATGTACTTTTCATTGTAATGTTCTCCTCAGATGTTGGTAATAAGACCTTACATCCAACTAACTCAAGCCAAAACCTTCAGAATGGTACTGGCCAACCTAGTAGCCACTGGATACTTATTGCCATTTAAATTAACACTCGATAAAATGAGATAAAATTAAAAATTTAGTTCTTGGTGATACTAGCTACATTTCCATACCATAGCTGCTCATGGCGGGAAGCCACCGTGTTGAGCGGTATTGTTTTGGGGACACTTCCTTCCCTGAAGGAAGCTCAGTTGAACTGCCTGCCTCAGCATACTCCTTACCCCACGCCGGGAAGACATCTCAGCGTGCCCGTGCACTCCTCAGCCGAGATCTACGTCTCTCAGATTGGTTACCTTTCGCAGTGTTGTCTTAATTTGGGTCTCCTGAGTTAAGGCTCGGATGCCGTCAGTGCTGCCGTGCCGCCTTCCCCGCGGGCCCTCCAGTGGAAGTCCCCCCGTGCCTTGCTCACCCGTGTCCGCCTCTGTTAAGTCCTGGTCACACGGAATGCTGCCTGCTTTTTAATGTGCGCCTTTTCTTCTGGAGGGGTCAGGGGCGCTTGCTGTTAGAGGTGGGGCTTCAGTCATTTCAGAGTAGGCACATAAATGCTGCTTGACACATCATTAAAGTGTGTTTATTGAGAAGGAAGAGGCACAGGTGAATAAATGTGGCTTTAGTAGGTTGCACTTTAAGGGCCAGAGACCATTTGGGTACCTGGAATCAAAAGCCCAAAGGCGGTTACAGGAGGTTCCTGATAACTGGCCACAAGGGGGCGCTGTCATCGCTACTCAGAGTTTAGCATGCGCGCGAACAGAATTAAAATCATGGCTTTCCACATAAGAAATGTGCAGCCCTGGCTGGCAGGGGAGCGCGTCTTACATGTGCTATGTTTTGCACTTAATAGTCTCAACCTGTAACTTGAAAGGACTCGAAGATGTGCTTTCCACCGTGATGTGAGGCTAGTTAATTGTTTGAGACCTTTATGGTTCTTGACTTACATTAGAAATGTGTTAGCTCAGTAGGAAATAAAAATGCATGTGTATATGTCCAAAGGCAAACAGCCTGATACTCTCACCAGACTCATCCTTAATACTTCTTTTTCCTGGTAATGTGACCCTGGACAAGTCACCTGATTCTCAAATTCTTTACTTTTGATGAAGATATTATCTGCCTCTGAAGAGTAAATAAATTGTGTGTGAGATGATACCACCGTTATTGGCCTTGACTAAAATGTTGGCCAAATAATAGCTAATAACAAAAGTAATATTTCTGTAACCTTTCACATAGGTGGGAAAATCCCTTAACATAATTGGTTGTGCAGAAAACAGAGAATGCTGAAAACTTTCCTTGTCCCTAGGTGCAATTACAGCCACACTTAGCTGTGTGTAGCCATCTCTAAGAGGGAGAATCATCAAGTCAAACAGTCTGGTTTGGTAGAGGTAAAATGAGATCTGAGTAATCTAAAACTAAGGGATAATTTAAATAAGGTGACTTATGCTAATTATTTAGAAAAAGCTCACTTTTCTCTTATTCCACATAATCAAGAGTGTGCTGGTCAGCTGCTCCTCAGGAAGAGAGAAAGCTATGTGCTCCTTTTGATTTTAAGTAAGCAAAACAGGACGTGTATAGAACAGTACCACTGAACGATGCTGTTTCCCCCTATATTTTCAAAAGAATGCTAGTATTCTTACTGTCATTGTTAAAACCTGCTGAACCGTGTGTAACTTACGCATGTTGAGGTAGTTCTTTTTGGTAGACTCAGTTGCTTTTCTTCCATGTGGAAATTGCCTTTCCCAAGCCTTTTTCTCTTTTTCTTGATTTCCCTGCATCTGTTTGGCATACTCCAGCCTACTCTTGGGCTACTTTGTTCTTGTGTCTACCTTTTTGTATTGAAATTGCAAGTACTTGTCACCTGAATAGGAAGTCATTTTCTTAATCAGTTTTGTGTGTTCAGTGTTTGAGGAAGGGGGGGTGCTGCTTATGCAACATGCTTGGTAAAGTTCTGCTGAATGAATGAGCACCGATTCAGTAAATTTTTCTTGTATATAATCTTCCGAAATAAATCATAACTGTAAGAAACTATTTTTTTGTTGCCTCTGAGTTCTAACAGAGTTCTTGGCACATTGGCAAACACTGTTGAATTGCTCTCTGGCCTGCCTGCCAATATCCAGTGTCCTGGAAACACTTTCCAAAGTGTTTATAGGCCTATTCAGCAGATAAAAAATCTTTATTAAAATTTTCCCCCATGCGGCATTAAAATATTTATAACATGATCACCAAGATTTTTATTAAATTTAAATATTATTAGAAAAATTAATACAAAAGCCCTCATCTGGTATAATTCTTATGTAAATGGTAAATATTTAATTCATTCTGTAGATAGTAACAGAGCTTGAAATGCATATGTTGTTGAATATATGAATTGAGCAGTTCAATCGAGTATACCTGTAATGTGTTTGACTAGTTTTCTATCCTTCGGCTGTTATTAACTATGAGTTATTAAAGTTAATTTCAGAGTTTATTTCAGGAAAGGGAGTTGGAATTATACAGGAATTTGCATACCATATTAGCTTCTTGCTTAAACTCATTAAAAAAGAACTAGTCTTGGGATTAGAGTTCCCTTGGTGAAATTGTTGAAATGTGAAATTTGAATTTAAGACTTTTTTGAAGACTGGAAACCATTTTGCCTACTGCTATTTAATTTTGTTTTTATTTTTTCTTTTTAGTTTTAATTTTGATTGCTGTTACTACTGATACCTAAGCCAAAGTAGTGATGCTGCCTGAGGGAAATCTCTGCAACTGATAAGTCAACAATCACATGGTAAGACTGTGTGCCTTTCACCCTCAGAGTCATTTAATCTCTATAACATTATAGTATAGAAATTTTACTGGAAATAGTATAGCATATTTTAATATTCAGTGTTAATGTATATTAATAGCATCAGATGGTACTTTAGAGCTTTTGTTCCTAATCAACAGTTTAGAACAGCCGGGCGTGGTGGCGTATGCCTTTAATCCCAGCACTTGGGAGGCTGAGGTAGGAGGAGCATTGTGAGTTCGAGGCTGGCTTGGGCTACAATGTGAGCACAAGGCCAGTCTGAGCTACATAGTGCGACCCTGCCTCAAAAAACTAGGGCTGGGAGTTTGGCTCAGTGGCTTAAGTACCTGTCTGGCAGGCGCGAGGTTGTGAGTTTGATCCCACTGCCACAAAAAACATTTCAGTACTTTGAAACAAAAATTGTGACTTGATGTATTCATTTCATATTAAATTTTTGGTATCTGAAAAATACATATGGCTATCTAATTTGACTTTACTAAGGTATGATCTCTACAGGGGTGGGGTGGCGCATACCTGTAATACCAGTGCTCAGGAGGCTGAGACAGGAGGATCACAGTGAGTTTGAGGCCAGCCTGGGCTATATAGCAAGACCCTGTCTCAAACTAAACCAAATCAAACCAGATCAAACTAAAACAAAACAAAACAAAAACTGGAATCTTGCTAGTAATGAATGGTTACGAGAAGTCAAGACTTTTAAAAAGTTTAAAGCTTATCAGCTTTATTGTAATTTACTCTAAACTGAGTTGGTGATAATTTCAGCTGTGGCTAAAATGAGTTGTTTAAATTATTTATGGATTTTAGTGATCTATATTGCTCTGTCTTTGAGGGGATAATTGAAAAGGAATGAGACTGTCAGACTAGTAGGCAAGTCATTCCTTTGAGCATCACTTTTCCTCATGTGCAAAACAGTAGCATTTTTCTTAGAGTTATAAACAGTCAAGTGAGGTGAAGCATGTGGAATCTTGCTCTTTTTTCTATTTGAAGGGTAGGGAGAGGATAACAAGCCTTTGGGTTTTTGAGGTGGTTTCGGGAGAAAACATAAGGTCGTAGTGAGAACACTGTTCCTGAAGCCCAAAGACTTTTACATCAATCCTGTCTCACTTTGACCTTGGGCATACCATTGTGCTGACTGACCACAGGAAAACTGAGTTTGATTTCCGTACTTTCTCTTATGTATTTATATTCTTTGACTGCAGTGGAATTAAGCTGAAAATCAATATCAAGTATCTGGAAAACCCTAAATATTTAAAAATCAGCGATCATATTCTGAAAATCCATGTGTCAAAAAGTAAATCTTAAAGGAAATCAGAAACTGTTTTGAATTGAATGAAAATGAAAACAACACATCAAAGTCTCTGGGAAATACTTAAAGCGCTACTTAAGGGGAGATTTATGGTGTTAAATTTAGCTTATGTTTGAGAACAAAATTTTTTGAAACAGTAGTCCCAAACTTTCTCCTGAAGAATTCGGGAATTGAACTGGCTGGTGGCATAGTTCAGCAGTATAGTGCTTGCCTAGCATGGCCAAGGCGTTAGGTTCAATCCCTAGTACTAGAGAAGAAATATCAGAAACTCAAGAGCAAAGTAAATCAGGACAAAAAGAAGAAGGAAATAACAAAGAACAGAGTTGATTACATAGAAAATGACAAAAAAGGGAGAAAAAAGCTTTTTTTGGAATAGATAAAATGTGAGAGACTTGTTGCCACATTAACTAGAAACAAAGAAACGCAAAAATTCTTATTACCAGGAAAGAAAGTGGGTGTAGCACTACAGATCCTACAGATTAAAAGGACAGTAATGCACTAATATGAATCACTTAATGTTCATTCATTTCCTAACATTGATAAATGGACAAAATCCATCAAAAACACAAGCCACCAAAGCTGCATTCAAGAGGAAGTAGATAACCTGAGTAAGCTTTATTAGGGTGTTGCACTGGTAGTTAAAAATCCTTCCACAAAGAAGGACTGAGTGCATATGACCTGACAGGTGAATTTTATCCACCTTTAATACTGTTTTCTTCAGAAAACAAAGGGAGAGAATATGAACTTGTTTTCGGAGGCCAGTATTATCCTGATACTCCCCAAAAATTATTTAAATGAATTATTAGTAAGTTACAAACAGTTCATGTTATTGGACTAAGTCTACTCATCCCATGACAGGATAATTAGGCAGAGAAACAAGGTGATAAGGAATGGAGGATGGTGTTCTTTCAAAGTTGTCTAGAAAAATAACTAGCAAACTCCTGTCACAAAACCCATCTCTTCTGAAAGGTGATTTAGGGTGGTATTAAAGGCAGTTGATGATATTTTCCTATTGGTGGGCATCTTCCCACAGGCTAGATGATTCACATCTGATCCTTCTGCCTAGGCGTGTGATGTTTTCAGTTCTGCGAATCTCAGAGACAAAGATCATTATTGCCTTGTTGTATTCCCGATACTGATTAGGTACCAAGAACAAGAAGGTGGAGGTAGCTGCCTCCAGACCCTCTTGCCGATGGCCAGACTTCCAATAATGAACAAAAACATCCTGGTGCTCAGTTAATTACACACAGGCTCCCAGTTACTAACAAAAACAGCCTTAATGCTCCATTTGAGTTTTCCACTGTCAGCCCATTCCACAATCTGTGGGATTCAGGTCACCCTCTCAGATCTGTTTCCTGCTGAATGGGGACCTGGCAAGGGTGAATGGAATGGAACCTCCTTACCTGATGGGACTTAAATACTAATAGCTCTTTGGTGGCAGATTTCTCTGCTTACTGTCTAGAGTAGATGTGATGTGTATTCAGTAATATAGCACAGACAGTATGGGAGCATTTGGATAATGTAATTTACATCCTGAGCACGGTTACTCAGATCAAGAAATTATCTCCCAGGTAGTCTTGCTAGCTAAGACCAAACGGGGCTGCTCTCCAGAGGAGGACATGTGGGTGTCCTTGACGTTCTGGTACATCACTGCCTGTTTATTTACCTGCATTTTCAACATTCTCCAGCCTTTTCTTTCTTACAATTCTTTGCCAACTCCTAGTCAGGTAGTCCTAACTAGCAAATACTTTCATCTAATTTCCAAATTTAATCAAAATGTGAAACACTAAAATTTATCATAGTGCATAAACATTTGCAAAGCATTTCTTGGCTCTCAGAGAAATCAGCTGTATAGTAGATAACCCCATTTTAGTTGTGTCATTTAGCAGGGAGCACATCCTGAGGGAACCTGGGTTCTGGCGTCAGTCGTACCTGAGCCCAGTTGTAAATCCGGACTAAAGCATTATCCTTCATCAGAGTAACCACATAAACCAGAAAAAGTATGGGGATCAAGGACTCAAGGTCACTTTCTTTTCACAAAGGAGTTGGCTGGTTTTCCTGTCGGCACTGTTTCACTGGGTCCAGTCCAGTTCTCAGTCTGCTGGCGGTCAGCTCCTTGCTCTCTCCACATTCTGAGCAACACTTCATCCCTGGAGGTGAAAATGTGTAGAGATTCATTTAGTGGACTTGGAAGAATCAAATTTCTGCACACTGTCACACTATTGGTTGCTGTTAACAGTGCCACTATTACAAGTGTTCAGTTGGTTATTACTTAACATTGGTTGTTACTTATTGCTGTAACATTCTTGATTAATAATGCTATGTTGGCTTTCCAGAGTTCTTTGGGGGCAAGGGGAACAGTGGGAACTTGGCAGCAAGCTGTGATTGAGTTTTTACAACAGCATCCAGGCCTGTTCAGTGGTCCAAAGGCAACCTTGTACTGCAAGTAAACAAGGCTAAGGGAGGGACGTGACCCCTGTGGCCGCCCATCGTGTGTAGCAGTGAGACTAGCTGCAAGAACACAGGTTGTCAACTCAGTTGTCACCATCAGTAGAATAGTGACAGAAGAGCACTTTTTATACCTTGAATATGGTCAATAAAACTAGGAATGGACTAAGTTCAGTCTAAAAGAGAGAGTTTCAAAAGAGGCCTTCACATGTATGGCCAGTTGATTTTTGTATGTGACCTTGTTTGGCATTGGAATCCTTGTCCCACTAGTCACTCATATAAACCTTTGTAGCTCTTAGCAGCTCATGGAGCTCCAGACAAAGCTGCCACTGAAGCTGGGCGTGGTGGCGCACGCCTTTAATCGCAGCACTCAGGAGGCTGAGGTAGGAGGAGCGTTGTGAGTTAGTCAGTTAACTACCACGGGGTTGTCTGCCCCTTTAGCCTTTCTAGTATGACCCAAGTGACACCGAGGTAGTGAATATCTTGGTTTGGCTCTGTGGTGGTTAACCTCTCGTTCCCTGACTCTCCTGGGGATTTGCTATTTCAGTTGTGGTCTGGATTGACTTGACTGTCCTGGAGCGTGTTCAAGCAGTTCAGGCCTGGCCTGAAACACCCTGAAAGGTACTTCTCATAGCCAGAACAGGGATGCTCATTCAACAGTGGCAGTGCTGTAGACAACGTGCCTATACCCCACAGTTTATTAAATATTCTTTAGTTCTCACTTAATTACCTTATACTTCTGTGTAATTTCAGCTCTTTGCAACTTGTTGACTTTTATGTAACCTAATTTGTGGTCTTGTATGTTTGGTTTTACAACTTTTCCTACATTTTTAAAAGAATGTGCATTGTCATATTTATGCACAACATTTAAAAGTAGCTATAAATTAAAACTTGTAATGGTGTTACTCAAATCTTGTTTTTTGTGTATTGGTTTCTGAAAAAAGTATACCTTCTGCAAAGAGAATGTGAAATTTATGGTTGTCATTTTTAAATGAATTTTTATCCATGAGATGTGAAGTGAGTCTTTCCTCTATCTATTTTATTGTTTTCACCTTGAGTTTTGACTGTGACTTGTATTAATTGCTTAACCCACTCCTTTCAGTGTTTAACATGTGCCTGGTGTATCTCTGTAGTTGCTTATTTTATCTGTTCTCAATTTTTTCATTCCTGATGTGCTCTTGAATATTTGTGTTTAGTTTCGTTTTGTTTAACTCTGTTGTGTTGCTTGCTTTTTTTTTTTTTTTTTAACAGAGTCCTTTGATGTAGTGGGTAACACCATGGACTCTTGACTCCAGTCTGCTTGGGTTTGACTATGTAGAGTTGGCAAGTTTTCTGTAATTATTGGTGTTTCAGATTTTTCCCTGTAAAGTGGAAATATTGGTGATTTCTGTCTCATTTTGTAAGAATCGAGTGAATATATATAAAATGCTGGGCAGTTGTTACGGTTCATTGCTAGATAACCACCAAGAACCTCGTGTGCTCCTATGCAGGGGTTTAGAGAGTGATTAGGTTATGAAGGTGCTGGGCTGACTTGCTGCTAGGAGGTAGAGCCTAGTTGAAAGAGGCAAGTATGTTCTGTAGCCCAGAGTACTGAGTATCTGGTTATATAGACACCAGGGCCATTAGAAATAAAATGTGAATGTATTTTGAATATTTTACATCAGTAGAAACTTAGTGATTCCAAAATTTTAAGGTCTGAACTAAAGTGAACATAATATACATAGTGCAGTTGGGGCTAGGACACAGAGTGCCAACATTGCAATTATACCTGAATACTGAGGTTTTAGTTTAGAAAAACAACTCTACATTGCATTGACATCTTTTGTCTTAAAAATGCAGGAATAGAGCTTTCAGTGATACAAACAGCTTTTTATTGAAAAGTGAAAGTTTGCATTTGGCATGCTTTTGCATAGTTAATAGGCTCTTTGCTGTTGTATGCATGCTGATAGTTTGTTAAACCTTGACTGAGGTGACTTGGCTTGC
This sequence comes from Dasyprocta punctata, assembly GCA_004363535.1. NCBI lineage: Eukaryota > Metazoa > Chordata > Mammalia > Rodentia > Dasyproctidae > Dasyprocta > Dasyprocta punctata. The sequence continues at coordinate 9,491 of RJWM01025632.1, read as the reverse complement.
ATGCCCACAGAGAGGGCTCTGCTTGTCCATGGTGGCACATGTGTCATAGGTTCACCACCGCTGACCTACAGTAACCTTTCTTTACCTGGAACTCATCGAAGGTACGTGATGTGTTTTCATATTATAATGTCAAACTAGAGTGAACTGTGGGAAAGAACATGCACATTAGGTATCGCTGACATGACTCAGCACCCTGTCAGTCATGTTGGTCATGCTGTGGAAGACCCCAGTGGGAGATGCCCCCCAAACCAGCACAGCATTTAAAGCCCTTATGTTATGCCTTCAGGATTCATGCTATTTTCTTTTCACAGACCTGAGCCCACTCACTCTGATTATACTGTCGCCTTCATGAGTTTTGCTGCTTTTTCCTTACTGTTGTGTGCCATGTCCAGTTCTTTGTTCAGTGCACGTGAGAACCTAGGAACCTGTCCTGAGTTCCTGTCATTCATCATAGCAGCCATAACTCAGAACATTGAAGTCATTGTAGGTCTAGCTACATAGGAACAAATGGAACAGAAACCTTTCTCTGAGCTCCTTTCCCTTCCCCAGCATTCAGGAAAGAAGGGCAAGGAAGCAAAAGGATTGACTCCTGCCTTGTGGTTCTTTACCAAGCCCCCAACCTAATTCTCTGCGTTCCCACTCAGGATGTACATGGTTTTTCTCCATTGTCACTTGCTTTAGGATTTCTTCCCACAGGATGAAAACTATAAGGCGGGTGTTGTGGTGAAAACCATGGTGGAGAGAAACCTCCACCTAGACGCTGAATCTTCATCTTTTCAGTTGGAAGCAGTTATTAGCTTCACCTGAAGTTTCTTTAGGTGGCATTTTGTGGCTAAAAAACACAAATTGTCTCTTTTTTATCTCAGAATGTCCTCTATAAAATACTTGGCAGAGGTTTCCCAGTGTGTTACTGCATAGACATCAATCTGTACCCCAATACTTACTTAGTTGTTAACACTATATTGTTTTAAAAAACCCAGTGATTTTTTTAAAAAGTGGAATACTACTTCTAAGATTTCAGTAGGAACTCTGTCGTACCCTGTAGTGCAGGGGTGGTGAACCTGTGGCACTCGTGCTGCCACAGGCCATTCGTCATCATCGAAAGCTCTAAAAGGTTCCCATCACTGCTGTAGTGTGGGTTGAGCAGCTGCCCTGGGCCAGGCATGGTGCTACAGGAGTTGGTCAGCAATGCAATTTATCCCCAACTCTCTACCCCACCCCTACCCCCACCATTGAGATCAGTCTTTCTAATCGTTTGTTAATGTCTGGGTAAAAGAAATATCTTTAATGTAGTGCTTGTCACACTCCTTTCTAACTTTACTTATGAATCTATCTCTCACTAAACCATTAACTCCCTAAGGAAAAGGATTTTGTCTTACTGTTTTTGTCTGTTCATTCTTGTATTTTTGTCTGCTAGAGCCCAGTGAAAGTACCCTGTGTTTGGAGTGTAGGTGTATCCAGTGTGATAGTTTCTGAAAGCCAGCTGAATATCTAACTGAAAGGAAACAAAGCACACCAGAGCTGGAGGGGATCCAGGAAGGGAGATAGACCCCTCTGATCTGGATCATACAGTGTTCATGGCAGAACTGGGATTAGAACCCAGGTCCGCAAGTTCCTAATCAAGCCTTGTTTCATGGAACCTTTGTTTCTGTCATCCGGCAGAAGCATGTCTCATTTCAAAGAGCAACGGTGAACGTTCATCCCAGTGAAGTGCTCTGATTAAATTTCATTTGGTCTTTCGTCTCTCTCCTCCCAAATTACAACTTTTCTGTAAAGTGTAAATTAAAGAGGAGGTAAGGCGTGTGGCTGCAGAGGGTAATTTAGCAGGTTGGGGATTCAGAAAGCACAGACAGATTTTCCCTGTGGAAATGCAGTGTGGTTAGTGATTGCCTTCGGGGAAATGTCGGTAGGCACTTGACTGTGTGCAGGGTGCCATGAAACTGAAGTAGGAGACATAGCCCTTGCCCTTCAGATAGAACAGGCACACTGAGGTGAGTGGGCAGAGGACGCATTTGGGCTAGCACTGTGTCACCATGTTCTGTATAGGTGTTGTCACAGCCCCACTTGTGTGTGGGTCAGTTTGATTCTGAGATAAACACAAGTCAATGTGTTTAAAAACCAAACATCTGCTAAATGTACATATTTAGTTTTCTGAGTATAATGTAGTCTGCACTGCCTGATTTAGCTTTGCTGAACACTGCACTCTAATTGCCTGGCACACACCAATCAGAACAAAGGTTACTGGTGTATCAGGAATAGAAAAGACAAAATCATTGACATTGCCAGGTTCTGGAAACTGCAGACACTCTCAGAACTCACAGGGTGGTCTTTATTGTTGCATAGTGGAGGAAGAAGCCCATCGCAAAATCCACACAGTCGTTCATGTACCCTCATCTAGCCCTGTTAGAAATAGGGGTTTAAAATATGTAATAAACACTTAATGAGGTTAACTTACTGAGACGCCATCATCCCTCTCTACAGTGGTAGCGTACACTGGAGAAAGATCACAGTTTATGGTTTCAGTTTAGTTTATGTGAACCATTGCAGCATGTCCTATAGTGAAAGCTGTTGTCTGTGCTAATCTAGTAGTAGTTTTCTTTTCTTCTAGCTTGCTCACTTTGGAGTCTGCACAGAGGAATACTGAGAGTGTACTCAACGTTCACTCATCAGGAATGTCAGTTTGCTGTTTTTTTTCTCCTTTGTGAATGTAGTTAGTAATTTCAAGTCTTAAAAGAAGAAACAGCTCATATGTTAATTTTGTTCTTACAGTGATGGCATAGTGATTCTCTTCCAATTAGGATATAAAAATTTGTGAGAGAACATTGCTTCATTGAAAGAAAGGGAAAAGCCAGATGATCTACAAAGTAATAACAGTTCTTAAATTCCCAAAAGGACAAGCCCTCCCGCGGAGAGACAGGACGTTTGGGCTGTTTTCCCCATAGCAGAGCACAGGAGGAACAGATTTCCACCACAGAAGGAAAGATTAGCTGAAATTTTAGGGAATTATTGTTTTTTTTTCCAAATGAGAATTGAACCCAGAGGCTTCACAATGAGGCAAATCCCCAACCCTTAAACATTTATACATTTATTTATTTATTTAGTGTGTGTGGATTTTTGAGATAGACTTGTAAAGAATCGGTTGAGGCAGAGACCAGCCTAGACTGCCAGGCCTGTGTAAAGGCAGCATGTGTGAATTCAGAGGAATACAGAGGGTAAAAAGGCCATCTGTAGGGAACAAAGAGAAGCAGGCTTTTTAATAGGGCTTGAAAGAAGGCAAGGGATATTAGGTGGGAAGATCTTAGTGAACCTCAATGGTCAGAGTTCTCTGGAAGTCTTGGGCCTCAGTGGGCAAAGTCCTTGGGGTGTCTGTTGTAGATGTTTGGGGGGGGGGTCTTCGAATGTCTGGGTGTTTGGAAGATTCCCTACTCCATCTTATCTCTTACGACATCCTGTGTTTGCTGCTGTGTTGAGCTGAGAACAGTGTCTCTGCTGGAGACAGGCTGGGTGTTGGGAAAGTCAGGTCTGAATTGAGCCTTTCAGGACTCGCTGTGTAGTTCAGGTTCATCTTCAGTTTACTGCGTAACCCAGGCTGGCCTTGAACTCAGCAATCTTCCTGCTTCAGCTTCTCAAGTACTGGGATTATAGGTGTGAACCACTGCATGGGCTTTTTTTTGTTTTTTGTTTTTTGTTTTTTTTGAGACAGGATCTTACTAAATTGCCCAGGCTGGGCTTGGCTTGAATTTGTGATCTTTCTCAGCTTCTCAGAGTGGTAGGATTGTGGGCATGCACAACCACACCTGGCTTAGTACTAATGAATTCTTAGAAGATCCAATGTGGAGTAATAATGCATACAATTTAGATTAACTAGGAAACCCAGATACAGGGTAACTGGACTTTACAGGGTTTAATCTTCAGGCCTCCATTGGGTTGGGTGCTCATAGGGGCATACTTGGAGACTAGGTAGTGATTCCTTGGTGGTTTAGCCCTGTAGGAAGGAGATGAGATATTATGTCAAGTCTGCTTTCTTAGAACCTTTTCTTTTGACACAAAAGTTCCTGGAAGAGCAACAAACCCTGTGGTCCTAGGACCTAGCAATGATCTGCTCGTCTGATAGAGGACTAGCAAGCCCTCTTCACTCCTCTCTAGAGCCAGTAAATTCCTCTGCTTCTCGGCAGAGGGTGGTAGCAAAACCAGGATAACCTCTTAGGCCTGTGCTCTTTCATGGGTGCAAAGCAGAAGTTTGGTTCTGTTGCACAAGGGGCAGGAACTCCGCTGTGCTTAAGACACGGAAAAATAATAAGGCAGAGTTTAGTTGCCACCGGGAAGAAAGGCACAGATCTGAAAAGTCCCTCCTCAGAGGTGTAGGTGCGCAGACCTTCCTGAAATTGGACTGAACCAGTAGCTAATATATACTGATTGCTGTAATGTTAATTATTATTCCAATTATAATAATAAAACAAGAACTTGTTGATTGAGGGTAAAACCTGAGAAAATAGCAGTGTTTCCATGAAAATCATTAAAGGAAGAAGTGCACACCCAATGAAGGATTGCTAAAATATGAAAATCCTAAATATCAGGTCTCTAAGCAAAAGTTACTGGCACCTAGTAACAGAGCAACCATAGTCTTTTCTGAGAGCAAGAATGTACAGAGGGTCACCTTTGTGACAAGAATGTAAAGAGGCTTGTGGGTGGACCCGGAATACTGAGAAAACCTTTTGTACTAGGCACATGGTAACAGCCCATTATTAGGTAACTCTGATGCTGTGATCTACAGATTAACAGTAACATCTCTCTCAAACATTGAATAGGTTGTTGGGAAACAAGATCTTTCTGGACAGAAATACTGTTTACCTAGTTACTGCTATTCTCCAATTAATGTCCTGCATGCAGAAAAAAATTATGACACAAAAAATTCAAGAAAGAAAACAGACTCAGAGATGACTTCCATTTGGAAACTACCAGACAGGGACTTTAAAATCTCTCTGACTAAAGTATTAAAAGATGTAGTGGGAGAAGTAGACCATATCAGTGGACTTACAGAGAACAGGGAGATGGAAACTACTTTTTAAAGAGTTAAATGGAAACTAGTGAAAATGAAAATGTAAGTTGGATTTATCAACAAACTTAGACATAGATGAGGAAAAAATCACTTTATTAAATCTAAATCAACAGGTTATAAAAAGAGACAATAAAATGTAAAAAGTACAAAGGAAGCGAGGAAAAGGGAGGACAGAACAGAGCACCTGAAGGGCAGTGGGACAGTGTCAGTGTTCTGGACTACACGTCGCCTGTGGGAAACCCGGGAAGGACAGAGGGAGTAGGGGGTCAGTTGTTGAGAACTATCCAGAATTATTAAAAGACAGCAAACAAAGGAAAAAAAAAAAAAGATTTAAGAATCTCAAGCAGAGAATCTTAAAAAAAAAAAAAAAAAAGGTGAACCTTCCTCCCATTTTACAAACACAGAGTGAAATTGCTGAGATACCAAAGGTAAAGCCTTGAAGGCAGTCATAGGTTTAAAAAACAAGTTATTGTGGAGGAACAGAGAAAACAACAGACTTCTTGTCATAGGCTATAAAAATTATGACAATGAATAGCTAGTTTCCCCAGGGCTGTTGATTAAAGAGGCTGTATTTCCTCTATTGTATGTTTTTGGCCCCTTCGTCAAATATCAAGTAGTTGAATGTGCTTGGGGTTGTTTCTGCATCCTGTATTCTGTTCCATTAATCCTAGTGTCTCTTTCTGTGAGATTACCACATTGTTTCTATCACTGTCATTTTGTAATGTAACTTCAGGTCTGGAATTGTGATGTCTTCTGCTTTGCTCATTACTTAGGATTGCCTTTGCTATTCTGAGTCTGTTTGCATTCTACATGAATTTTAGGATTGTTTTCTCCAGTTCTGTGAAGAATGCTGTTGGTGTTTTGATTGAGATTGTATTAAATCTGTATATCAATTTTGAAAATATGACCATTTTGACTCTGTGGGTTCTGTCTCTAGAATATCTTTCCATTTTCTGATGTCCTCTTCAATTTCCTTTTCCAGAGTATTATAATTTTTATTATAAAGGTCATTTGTTTCTCAGGTTAATTCCTCAGTATTTACTTTTTCTTGGTTTCTTGTGAATGTTTTTTTTTTTTTCCTAATTTTTTTCTCAGTGGGTCTGTTATTGGTGTACAGGAGTGCTATGGATTATTTGAGTGTTGATTTTGTATTCTGCTATTCTTGAGTTTGGTTATTCTAGGAGTCTTTTGGATATTTTTGGGTCTTCTATGTGCTGGGTCATACCATCTGCCTTAATAATTTGACTTCTTTTTCCCATACATATCCCTTTTATTTTTTATCTTGCCTGATTGTTGTTGCTAATGTTTGGAGTACTGTGCTGAACAGGAGCAATGATAATGAACCTTGTCTTACTCTTGATTTTAGAGGGAAGGATTTCAGTTTTTCCCTATTTAATATGATGTTGGCAGTAGGTTTGTCATAAATGGCTTTTATCAGATTGAGAAAAGGTCCTTCTATACTTACTTTCTTTAGTGTTTTATCATGAAAGGATGTTAGACTCTGTCAGAGGCCTTTTCTGCATCTATTAATGTGATCATGTGATTTTTTTGTCCTTCTGTTTATGTGATGTACAGGTATTGCATTTATTGATTTGAATATATTGAACCATATTTGCATCATTGAAATGAAGCTTACTTGGTCATGATGTATGATATTTTTGATGATCTCTTGCACTCTGTCTGCCAGTATGTTGTTGTAGAATTTTCCATCTATATTCACTAAAGATGTTGGTTTGTAGTTCTCTTTTTTGGTTGGATCCTTGTCTAGTTTTGGAATCAGGGTAATGGTAGCTTTGGGGAATAATTTTGGGAGTACGCCTTCCCTTTCAATTTTATTAAATAGCTTGAGGACTTTTGGTGTTAGGTCTTCCCTGAAGTTTTTGTAGAATTCAGCAGTTAATCCATTCAGACCTAGCCTTTTCTTATTGGTGGGTTTTCTTTTACTGCTTCAATTTCATTGCCAGTTACTGAATTATTCGAGGTTATTAAACCTTGGTTCAGTTGTGGTGAGTCCTGTGTACTATCTAGGAATCTGTTTCTTGAGTTCTCCAATATATAGGCATACAGGTTTGCAAAGTAGTTTCTCTTCTATGAGAATTGAGGGACCCAAATTACAAATAAAGAGCAAGTTATAAATAAAATTATAAATTTTAACAAATAGCAAAATAAATAAAGAGCAAAATGAAAAGATAGATACAGGAATTAGGGAGATAGAACTTTAACACATGGGCCTTTGGGGTCACTTATGCAAACCGCAGCACAGGACTACTCCCAGATCTCTTTTGTAAAGCGGATCAGGTGCAGTGATGTGTGGGAATCCATTTGGTCAGTTCTTGGGGCACTGATGACTTAGATTGACACATTTTGTATACTTCGTGTTCAGATCTTTCTGTGTGATGAGGTGTTTCCAGTGAGATTTAATGCCCAGGATAGGAGTCTTTACATTCTTCCTACTCCCAGCTTCCTATCAGATGCCTTTATCTGGACAGTCCTCTGGTCATATAAGCAAACTGTTGATTATTTTCCAGGTATCCATATGTGTTTTAGCTCAGGCTACATCTCTATCTGCACATAGCCCATAAACTAGTTACTGCCTATAGCTCCACCTGTTTGGAAGGGTTTCCTTTTCATCAGCTCCAGGGCCAAACTGAATGCCATTGTATCGGATCCACACTCTGTTTTCATTTGACACCTGCGTGCTGAACTGACCCTTCTGAATACCAGACATGGCCTTTCCTTCCTCCTCTAGCTGAATGTGTGGGTCTGCGTGCGCCTGCCTGTTCCCCCCAGGAAAGTGAGAGATCAGGCAGTGAGAGACATCACAGCTCTGCTGAGTGACTTGAAGGTCTGGGCTTCCTGCCCGTGCCAGCCATTTGTACTCTCTGGTTCTGCTCTGAGTTGATTGTATGAATACCTCATTTCTATCTCATGGAGCATTGCTGCTGTTTGAATTAATAACTTGACGGACAGAACCGAGCTCATCCTGGGAAGCCCTGAATGTTTGGTGCCTTGGTATGCCATGGAATACATCAATAGCTCTTTTCAAAGGATCTGTAACTCTGGAGCAGTGGCAGAGTCCCAAGGCATGCATTCTCTTCTTTTGCCAGAGCTTGTAGCCAACTCCATCCTGTGTCTTTTCTTACCACAGATGCTCTCTGCGGTCTGGTGGATCATGTACCCTGAATAGCTGGGCTGCCTTCACCACAGCCTACGCCTGATGTGTAGATCTCTGTTGCTTCAGGTCACACCTGCGAGCTGGAAGCTGCTGTGTCGCACAGTTGGAGCTGTAGCAGTGCAGCCTGGTCTGTTGCCCTAGAGCCAAACTAACAAGTGTGGGCTTCCTTCCTGGGATGTGACATGCAGCAGTTTGTCTTACTTAGGAGGGACTATTTCAACGTGACCCTGACTACTGGGTCCCTCAAGAGTTCACTATTGTTGCCAAATCCTGAATCTCTGTAGGGGTTACCTGTAACCTTTGTGACTCACCGAGGTACCAGCACTGGCCATCATGTGTTGTTCTGTTTAGTAGGCATGATGTTGCTTGGTCTCCTCTTTCTGACCAGGCCCAGCACTTCTGAGGCTAGGTTATACTGGGACTAGTCCCAGTTCTCAGCATGACATCTAAGAAGAGATGTGTGCAGTCCTATAAGGTGGGCCTGTGGCCTGCTAGGGCGAGACTTCTGTAGGAGTTTCCCAGCTCAGCCAAGAATAAGTGCAGAGAGTCCTAGTGGAGGTTGAGGGGACTAACATCCATCTAGAGGTCCCCATTCTAGCCTTTAGGGTGGCAGCTTTTCTCTACCAGGACCCAGACGAGGATGCTACACCTACTTTGACTGAGTATGCAGACATTGCCAACTATCACAGTTGGATCTTTTAGTCCATGCTTCTCTGTGTTTCAGCTCTTCTAGTACAGGTCCTGATAGGACCACTCTAGCCAGAGAAAGGTCCATGGTTCTCACACTCACGTATTACTGCGTAGAGCTTGCATTCTCTCGTTGTCCTTTTGCTGGCATCAGTGCAGTTTAGTAGTTACTGGCTGCCTCTGCTGTTTTTATAGGTCTTTCACCTTCCGAATCTTCCAAGAGTCTACCTTGTTGTACCCACTGTGGCATACACCTCCACGTGCACGTTGTCCAAGTCACCACCAGTGAAATTTTAGCACCTGAACCATGACCTGTGCCAGGGACTAAACCTACCCCACCTGTTGGTTAGGATAGCATTTCCTCACTTGCAGAATGATGTGTGGGCAAGTCCCACATCCTTGTCTCACCACCTGTTTTCCAGGTTATCCAGGGGTCACTTGTACTCACCTGGGTCTAGAACAGATGCCAAGGTGGGATTGTAGGTGCAGGGTTGTGATTGAACTGCCTGTGTCAAAGGAGACAGAGTGGGTGCCAAAGAAGCCAGAAGAGTAAAAACTGCGACCTAGGGC
>RJWM01025631.1:0-28965 GCA_004363535.1 Dasyprocta punctata | reverse complement strand
GCACAGTGGGAGCTGCCAGTGGGATCAAACCAAATGAAAAAGCTTCTGTGCAGCAAAGGAAACAAGGACAGGGGGAAGAGACAGCCGCAGAATGGAGAAAACATTTGCCTGCTATTCCTCAGAGGACTAATATTTAGAATATATAACTAATTGATTTAGAACATAGAAAAAACGGGGCTGGGGTTTTAACTCAGTGGTGTAAGCGCCTGCCTGGCAAACATGAGGTTGTAAGTTCAATCCCCGGTACCAAAAAAAAAAAAGAAAGAAAGAAGAAAAAGAATATGGAAAAAACTAAAAATATTAGATCTCCTCTAAAAAATAAAAGATCCCATCAAACATGGGTAAGTGAAATGAATAGATGCTTCTTGGAAGAAGAAGTGCAAATGACCAATAAATACGTGGGAATATGTTCCACATTTCTGGCTACTAGAGAAATGCAAGTAAAAACAACACTGAGATTCCATCTTAGAATGGCCATCATCAATAAATCAAATTATAAATCAGGGGTGGTAGCAAACAACCATAATCCCAGCACTTTGAAGGCTGAGGCAGATGATTGCCACAAGTTCAAGGGCAGCCTGGGTTACATAGTGATCTCAAGGCCAGTCTGAACTATCCTTTTATTTATTTATTTATTTATTTATTTTTGGTACCAGAGATCAAACTCACAACCTCGCACCTGCTAGGTTGGCACTTAGGCTGCTGAGCTAAATCCCCAGCCCTATTTTTTGAGACAGGGTCTCACTATGCAATTCAGGCTGGCCTTGAGCTCACTTTGTAGCCCAGGCCAGTCTCAAACTCACAATGATCCTCCTGCCTCAGCCTCCCGAGTGCTGGGATTAAGGGCGTGCATCACCACACTCAGCCCCACTTTTTTTTTTTTTGAGCTACACAGTGATACCATGTCTCAAAAAAAAAAAATCAAATAATAGCAAGCACTGATCTGACTACAGGGGAAAAGGAACCTTCCTACATTTTTAGTATAATGTAAACTAGTACAGCCACTATGAAGATTCCTCTAAAACTAAAACAGTATGGAGATTCCACAAAAAATTAAAACTAGAAATTCCATTTAACCCAGCTATTCCCCTTCTAGTTATCTTCCTGAAAGAGTTAAAGTGATATGTGCATACCCATGTCTATAGCAGCACAACTCATAATAACTAAATCTTAGAAGTGGCCTGTATCTCCATCAGCAGATGAACGGATAAAGCAGATGTGGTATTTATACACAATGGAGTACTACTTTGCCATAAAGAAGGATAAACTTGAGTCATTTGTAGGAAAGTGGATGCAGCTTGAGATTATAATGTTGAGTGAAATAAGTCAGACACGCAAGCTTAAATATTGCATGACAGCTGGCGTGGTGGTGCACACCTTTAATCCCAGCACTCGGGAGGCTGAGGTAGGCGAAGCATTGTGAGTTCAAGGCCAGCTTGGGCTACAACACGAGCTCAAGGCCAGCCTGAGCTACATAGTGCAACCCTGCCTCAAAAAACTAGGGCTGGGAGTTTGGCTCAGTGACTTAAGCGCCTGTCTGGCAGGTACAAAGTTGTTGTGAATTCAATCCCCGGTGCCAGTAAATTAATTAATTAATTAATTAATTAAAAATTTGCATGACTTCTGTCATATGAGAAACACAAAGTATAAGTAAACAAAAGAGCAAAGTAAAAGACAGAGTATAGGAAACAGGGAGATAAATCTTTTGCAAAATAGAAGGTGACCAAGAGATAGAGGGAGAGGTTAGGGGAGGGAGGAAAGTGATGGAAAAGAATTAAGATGTGTTACATGCATGCACCAACTCCCCACAATGAGTGTAACCATGATGTTCTACAAACATGTACATACTAATAAAAAAAATTGGGAGGTAAGTAGGGAGGAAGAAGCAGAGTCAGATATTTTCTTTGGGGAGTCTTGTTCTGGAGAGAGGGCCAGTGGAGAGAGGGTAACACTTGGGGACCTTGTGATGGGACAGTTCAGTTCCTGGACTGTGGGGTGACACTCATTTGCACAACGATAAATCACTCGGGACCATCTGTGCATACACACGCACGCGTGCCCGTGCAAAGCCGGGGGAAGCTAAATGAAGTCGGAGGAAGGTGCTGCCCGTGTGCGTGTTGCTAGACTCTATAGTTATGTAAGGCATTATCATTGAGAGAAATTGGATAAAGGGTATGTACCCTCTTTCTGTACTATTTTTGAAACTTCCTATGAACATATAAGTATTTCAAAATAAGGTTGAAATCTTTTAATACTTCACAACTCTGTGGGTCAGGAATTCAGACAGAGCTTGGCAGGGCAAACTTCCCTGCGTGGCAGAGACGGAAGTCTGGAAGGTTCCCGATGGCTTCGGTCTCTTTCCCTCTCTGTGAAGTCTCAGGGCCACTGCCTTGGTTTCCCCATCAGGGCTCTCAGACTCCTTACCTGGTCCCTAAGCGGCCCTGGGGATGTTTGACTTTACTACTTTAGAGGTAAAGCTACAGAGGAGTTGAAGGAGGTGATCGAGGGACTGAGAAGCCAGGCTGTTGAACTCATCATTCAAGAAGTTATTGAAGAGCCCCTGGGTGACGGGACTCTGACCTCCGGGTGCCCGAACTATTGCTTGGTCATTTGGGGAAAGAGGAGGCTGCCACCAAGGACGAGGGGTGGCACAGCTGGTTGACATTTGCCTGAGAGAGCAGCCGTTTTATAAGCAGGAGAAAGTATGGGAAACAATTTAGATGTTGACCCCACCACCTGCCCCTTAGGGCTATGGGGTGTGAGATAATAAGGGGCCTCCCTTGAAGACAGTGTCAGGGCGGACTGTTGTCGGAGGGGATCGTACCCAGATCCGGGCTTGGAGGTGGGGATACACTGTGAGAAAATGAGAGCAGTAGGGAGTTGCTGATTATGGAACCTGTGTCCCGGGGAAAGAGAGGAAAGGTTGGGGTGGGAGATGGCAGAGAACAGGAACGCTGGCATACAGGATACACAGGATGATATTTAAGCCCCAAGAACCTGTTCCTGAGAGATGGGCAGGGGTAGGGAAAGGCTTCAGGGAAGTCTCAGCCCATGCGTCCAGTGTGAGTATGTGTTGGGGGTTGGGGCCGTGACAGGTCATTTGCTCCTCAAAAGCTGGTGAACTTCTGCAAATCAAGAGCACTGGGGATAGACTGAATTCAGCCTCTGACCAAATAGAAAATATCTCTGTGGCTACAACTTCAAACTCTATTTTAAGAAAAAAAAAAAAGGTTTGGGAGGCTGAGGCAGGAGGATTGCTGTGAGTTCGAGGCCATCCTGGGTTACATAGTGAGACCGTGTCTCAAAAAAAAAAAAAAAATAGAATAAAGAAATCTTGGGTTGACTCTGATGAGAAGGAAATTGAAGGGACATTGATCTTCCTCATATCTTTCAAACCAGTTAGCAGGGAGGCAGTTTCTGGGCTCTGTGCCTTGTTCCTTTGGAGAAGGGAGAACGCTGTTGAGGGTGTCATGTCACTAATCCCTTCTGGTGCGGGACCTGGCATCTTGGCCCCCCACTTTCAGAGTTATTCTAAGCTACATCCCCAGCCATTTTTTTTTATTTCTTGGAAGGCCACCAGGATGGCTGTCCTTGAAAGAAGAGCATTTGTCTCCATTTTGGCTAAACCTGGCCCTGTTTCCATGTATTGATATGTGCAGAGCTGGCTGGGATATGTCTTTATCCCCTCAGTTGGCTTTAAGCAATGTAAATGGGTCGAGCCAATGCGACAGGTCAGTGATGCCCCACCTATAGCTTCCAACTAGTATGCATGAGCTAGGCCGAGGGATGCCACCACTGTCGGCTGGGACTGAGCCTCGAGAAAGAGGGCATAAAGATTACACATCAAAACTGAATCTCTGACCCCAAAACACAAGATACTTCCTTAAACTGTGCTATGCAGAGTACTCTTTCTGCATACCCCTCTCTCTCTGCATATTGCAGAGGTGTTATCTCACCTCCTACCTAGCCCAGCTCACAGCATTCACCTATTCCCTGCCATTCTTGCAGTCACTCATCTCCAAGCCACGCCCCTCTTCACAAATTAATAAAACCCAGGTTCAGCCCTAGGTCAAGGCCTTTGTTCTAAATGGACTAAGGATCCCCTTGGCTCCCCACAATTACAGATATGGATTTGTCTCTTTATTCTTGCCTTGGGTTGCACTAGAAGTGGTAGATTGGAATTACTTATTGGAATTCCAATAACTTTTCCCTGGGATTACAAATATAAACTCCTCCCCAGCACTCGGGAGGCTGAGGTAGGAGGAGCGTCGTGAGTTCGAGGCCGACTTGGGCTACAACACGAGCACAAGGCCAACCTGAGCTACACAGTGCGACCCTGCCTCAAAAAACCAGGGCTGGAAGTTTGGCTCATTGACTTAAGCACCTGTCTGACAGGCGTGAGGTTGTGAGTTCAATCCCCGGTGCTACAATAAATAAATAAATAAATAAATAAGCTCCTCTAGACCATGACGAGGGACTTCTATAATATTTGACTTTGAGACAGGGTCTTTCTAAGTCCTAAGTTGCCCAGAGTGCTAGGATAGACTGTCTGATTGATTGATTAATTGATTGATTTTTGTACTGGAATCCAGGGCCTTTGCACTGAAATATATTCATATCTGGTTTTTCTTTTCTTTTCTTTTCTTTTTCTTTCTTTCTTTCTTTTTTGAGAAGGCCCCGAGTAGGCTTGAATTTACAGTCCTCCTGCTGGGATTACAGGTATGTCCCCCATGCTCAGTTTGTCTTTCTAGCTTTAAACCATCCTTGTTTTCCTGCTGTTAAACCATCTTGTTCATGATGTGTCTTTGTATTAATCAGCTTTCCTGTTGCTAGACATAATACTTGATGTCCATGAGTTAGAGGAAAGGTTTAATCTGGCTTATGTTTTAAAGGGATTCAGTCCATGGTAGGCGACTTTGAGACAGGAAAGTCATGAGGAAGGGCACAAAGCTGCTTAGCTTGTGGTGGCTGGAAAGCAGACCAGGGGAACAGTGCCAGAGAGGAAGGGGCAAGGGACCACGTATGGTCCTTAAAGTCGTGCTTCCGTGACAAAGCTGGACACACCCAGAAGTGTGCCCCACCAACCCCCTGGATGGCTCTCAAGTCGATCAAGTGGACAGAAGCAACCTTAACCATCACAGTCTTTTAACAGATTTCTGTACTCAACCTGTTAATATCAATATAGAATTTTTGCTTTTATGTTCATAAGATAGATTGACCTCTAATATTCTTTTTTCTTACTGTCCATTACTGGTTTGGACACTAAGATTACATCAGGCTCACAAATGAATTTGAAAGTGTTCTTTCTTTTTTATTCTCTAAAAATGCTGTCGAAAATTTCAATTGGATATTCCAATATAATTGTTTGGGAAAGCTTGCCTTATTGATTTGTAAGAACTCTTCATGTTACCCATATTAATTATTTACCTGATTGTGAATCTGTATTTTAGTTTTATCTCTACATTTTAATTGGAAAGACTTTTTTTTATGGTACCAAGAATTGGAATCCAAAGCTTTTGCACGGAGTTAAAATCTCAGCTCTTTTTAGAAAATTTTTTATCTTAAGATAGAGTCTTGCTAAGTCATTAAATTGCTCAGGCTGGGCTTGAACTTGTGATCCTCCCACCTCAGCCTTCCAGAGTGTGGGATTACAGGTCTGGCCTCTGCTATTCCTAGCTTGGGAAAAGATTTTAAAAGTGTTATAAAGTCAAATATAAACATCTTTTCTAAGTTTTGTATATTGCTCAGGAATGTTTTTCTTATCAGAAAATTATTTAAGCTTTTTGTTTTATGCCTTTTGAAGTTCATTATTTTTATACATAAGCCCTCAGTTAATTTGTTCAGAAATATTCTGTAGAAACATAACCTGATTTTTTTCTGTATTAGAGCTAATTGCTTCAACATCATATGTTGACTAGCCTAACATTCCCTCACTGAGCTTAAGATTAACCTCTATCATAAACTAAACATGTAGACTTTCCTCATAGATTAAAACATAGGGTATATGTGTATATATATTTGTATGTTTCCTCTGTCCTATTCTTTTCTTTTTAATTTTAAAGAGTATATAACAGAATAAAAGCAATCAAAACAAACCAGTGTAAGAGATACAGGACTTCAAAACATTATGAAATCAACAGCAGTTACCATAATGCCCCTTGATGTCTTCAAAATAGCTGCAGATAACTTTGGACATAGTATAAATTAAACAGAACAGAATAGAATAGAAACAATAAAGACAAAACAATTAATGTGATAATTGACTTCAAAACAAGCCAATAGTATATCCAAAATTGCTACCATAATATATCTTGCTATCCTTGAAACAGCTTCTCCTGCCATGGGATTTAACATAATCAAACAAAACAAAAGAGAATAAAACCCAACCCAACAAAACAATGGAAGCAACATAGGACTTCAAAACAAGACCATAGGAAAAAAAAAAAAAAGACCATAGGGAATCAACAATGGCTGCAACTCTCAGAAGGAGACCCCCCCCCAGATGACACACTGCTTAGCGATGTCCTCTGAACCTATGATCAGACCACTGGCCCTAGACCTGCAATGTTAGTGAAACACCAAAGCACCACAGGCGTCCAATTGCATTTCACCTCGATAGCTACCATCACAACCTGTGTTTCTACGGATAAACTGGTCACTTGGTGGGTGGGGGGGATGGTACTTCATGTCTGCCAGCCCTCGCGCTGGGAAGGGGCTGGGGTCTGGCTGCTCCCAGTCCACCGGAGGCCCGCACATGGCACTGTTTCCCAGAGTGGGCTTATCTGGTTCTGAGGCCACTGTTCTCTCTAACTCTGGTCCGCGAATGCTGCTGACTCCCCTCTCTCCTATTCTTGTGCTGATAAAATGCTGTTGGAACATAGCTTTATAGCATGTTCTGAAAGGTAAAGACCTTTCTCTTTTCTTTCTTTCTTTCTTTTTTTTTTGGCGGGGGGGTACTGGGGATCAAACTAACTATCTTGTGCATGCCGTGCAGGTGCTTGTGCCACTGAGCTAAATTCCCAGCAATCTTTCTCATTTTTAAAAAATATTCTTAGCTACTTTCATGCCATTTCTCTCCTAGACTCTTAATCTCTTTAGACTTGGTTTGTTAAATTTTATGAAAACTACATTCTGATTTTGATTGGAATCTGACACCTCTGCAACACTGTTTCCCCATCCAGGACCATGGATGTATGTCTCTCCCTGCTCCTTAAGAGTCACATGCAGCTGGCTGGAGCCTCTAGCTCAGTGTTTTATGGTTCAAAGCCTTCTCTGATACCATTCTCTGGATCAGCTCTGCCTTTGAACTTCAGCTACCAGTGAATCAATTCAGTTACAATCCCAAGTATACATTCCACACCCCCATGTTCTTTTTGAAATGTGACACTGACATTTTTCATCCAAGAAGTGGGATCTCTGTCCCCTCACCCAGAACCTGGACAGGATTTGTGATTGATTCCACCAGAAGAACATTGTGAGGGGGATGCTGCCTGCCTTCTAAGGATGGTGTTAGGGCTTGTATCTAGATGTCCCCCAAAAGCCTCATGCAGTTACCGGCAGGGATTTTTGGAGATGGCTGGATCTAGGGTGTGTGATGTTGGGTTTAAGGATGTGATGCTAGGATTAAGGGTGCTCCACCCTTGTCCGAAGTGCAAGTAACTCAGATGGAATATAAGGGACAGGAAGAGGGCTGCTACTTTCACTGCTTGTGGTTTGCTGCTTCGCTACTTCTCTGCTTGCTATGAGCTGTTTCTCCTCTGCATTGCCACCCTGCCTTGGAGCCATCCAACTATAAACTGAAACCTCTACAAACTGTGAGTTAAAAAAGCCTTTCTTTCTTTAACTCTGGGTGTCAAGTATTTTGTCTCATCAATGAGAAAAGTAACTAAGGCGGGTCTGGGCATTGACCTTGCCAAGACTGCTGGGAGAGCTGAGGAGGTGATTCTCTGCCTGGTGCATTTCTTTTCTGTCTGAGCTGGTAGGTAAGTTCGGTAACCTTCAAGTCACCCAGCTGGACAGACCTCACTGAAAGTCCACAAAAGGAAAAGAACTATCCAAGAAATCCCAACTGTTTCAGCCCCAGCTGTTGGAGTTTCATGATGTGTGAATGAAGACACCTTCCAGATGACTGCCGGTCCAGTTACCATATGACACTAACCGCGTAACAAACTCCAAGCTAGAACCAGCCAGCGTGGCCACTCCTGAATTTTTGATCAAGAAATTATCATTTTAAAGCATGACTACACCAACATATGCTGTCCAAATTTGAAGCTTATCCCCTACCATAATTTCACCAAAAAAGAGAATCTATCTGAGACTTTTGTGTGTTTGGCTCATAATAAAGAAATAAAAAACTTCAGTGTTGAATTTGAATATCTCAGTTCTAAAAAGTCCTTAACATACATTACTCCATCTCTCCTGCCAATGTCCACCATCCCTCCCTCCCTTTTCACTGCCTTCTCATCATTTGAACTCCAAATTCTTCCTTAGGCAGAGCAATTAAACTCTCTACGCACTTTCTGCCAAATATAGCTCTGAAGCTACCTTTCAAAGTTGGACCCTTTGCTCGCCCGCCCACTGTGGTTGGGCTCTTTGAGATTCCAAAGCATGTCTTTTTTTTTTTTTTTTCTTTTTTTGCAGTACCAGGCATTGAACTGATAACCTGCCAGACAGGTACTTAAGCCACTGAGCCAAACTCCCAGCCCTAGTTTTTTGAGGCAGGGTCGCACTGTGCAGCTTAGGCCAGCCTCGCGATTGCATTGTAGCCCAAGCTGGCCTCAAACTCACAATGCTCCTCCTATCTTAGCCTCCCTAGTGTTGGCACTAAAGGCATGCACCACCACGCCTGGCCAAAGCATGTTTCTTTGGCTGTTTTATTTTTATTTTTTGGAGACAAGGTCTTGCTGTGTAGCCCAGGCTGTCCTCAAACCCATGGTGACTCTCCGGCCTCAGCCTGCCAAATGATGGGATTATAGATGGGTGCCACCACACCAGGCTTCTTTGGCCATTCTAGTTGATTTGATTGTGCTCAGCTTTCCCATGCTGTGTGCAGGCTTGGTATGAAAGTGCGACAAGCGCCTGCTGTGTGCCAGTGCTGTGTTACACACCTTGCAAGCATCCTCTCTTTCAATTTTTATAAAAAACTTTTTAAGATTGAGAGTATTATCCTCATTTTACGATTGAGGAAAGTGAGACTTCACATATGTAGTTTGAATCAGAAAGGTTCAGACTCAAAGCACTTTCCCAGTAGTGTTTTGTTTTGTTTTGTCTTGTTTTAGTGAATGCAAGGGAAGGGAAGGGACTTTGGACAAAGGTTGCTAGACAGGTAGATTTTGGGACCACCTCTGAATAAGGTGACGGTTGTTTCCATGAAGATGGGTTAGATCGCTTGGAAAAGGTTAGTGAGAGGACACCAGTCCCCAAGGGAGTGGCAAACTTAAAAAGGAAGTCTCCTCATGACTTGCATGTTTGGTGGGTAATGGTTCCATGAGGTTATACAGACTTGTGACATCATAGCTGTCTATTTGTGTAACTGCACTCTGAGATTTGTAATCTGGTTGCACAACAACCAAATCGAATTATTGATACTTTTCTTAGACCGTGTCCCCTGCTTAAGTGATGAGACGGGAGAAAAGCAGTTGGATGGTGAAAGCTTGGCAAGGAAGACGTGAAGGCCTAGACAGCCACGGGCAGGTCGAGGGGCCAACAGCCTCTGCCCGGAGGACCCAAGAGGATTGGGCTTCAAGGTGAGTGAGCTCCAGGAGCCCAGACTGCCGGGTGGGAGAAGCAGGGAGGCGGGGCGGGGTCTGAGGTTTAGAGGCAGGTGGAGTATTTAGCAGACGGCTGGTCCAGGAAAGGCTTGGTTAGTTCTAGGAAGGAGGAGGCCCGTCTGGCGCTGGAGAGAAAGGGGTCGTCAGGGACAGGAGTAAGGCGGGGAGGGCTGGCAGCGCCTGTGGAGTCCTGAACCCGGCCACAGTGGGGTTAGACCTGAGCCGGCCTAGGACAGTGATGGGGCTGAGGGTCAGGGGAAGGTGCTGGGCCCTGAAGTCAAGCGGAGGGAGACTTCAGGGGGCCCCCTGCGTCCTCCCAGAGAAGCAGGACCCCTGTCTCAGTCCCGCACCCCGGGACGCCGCTCAGATTTCCGCGCCGGGCTCCGGCAGACTCGAGGCTCGCTCGAGGGTGGGCGCCGGCGGCCGAGGGCGCAGGCCGAGCTGGGCGGAGGGCTCGGCCTCCCCCCGGGTGGGAGGGCGCTCTCAGGTGACGGCCCCGCCGGCCCGCGCCCCGCCCCGCCGCATATTCGGGAGGCCCTGCCCGCCGGGCCCGCCGGAGAGCAGCCTCGCCGTCGGTGCGCGCGTGGATCCCGCCGCGCGCCATGGCCGCCGCTGCTTCCCGAGGCCTCCTCGTCCTCCTCCAGGTGCTCGGCCTCGCGCTGGCGCAGATTGTAAGTCCTGGCCCCACTCGGGGGCCGCGGTGCGGGCCCCTCTGCGGACACCCGCTCGCCCGAGGGGCCGCCGAGGATGGTCCGGGGCGCGGCACCCCCGGTGTCGTCGGCATCTTGCGCGGCGCCGCACCGGGGAAAGGAGGTGGCTGAGCTGGGAGCCGGGGCCCCGTGCAGCGAAGCTCGGCCTTGCCCGGGTAGGCAGCGCAGGGCCGGAGCTGGCGCCGGGTCCTGGCAGCCACAGAGCCCAGGTGGCGGGGAAACAATGGTGCCATTCATGCGGCTGCAGAGCCCCTGCCCCGCCGCCCCCCGGGGGCCCCTGCTCCAGACGCCGCTGTCCGCCCTCGGCGGCCTCTGCGCTGGCTGGGGTGACCGGGCCGCGCGGGGTGCAGGGTGCAGCTCGCCGCGGGGCGCCAGCCTCGCGCTTCCCGGCCTGGGGTGGCAGGCACTTGGTCCTCACTGGATTTCTGTTTGGGTCGGATCAGGCCCCTAACAGCGCAACCCCGGGGAAGACGAGGCGACGACGGTGCTGGGAATCGGGTGCTTGGGGGTACCGTGGTGGGTATTCAGTCTTGCTCCCTGCGCCTCTCCCACTTTCCCATCGGGTTTTACCTCCGCCGGAGATGCCTGCTCTCCTCCGATTGCTCGTCTAAAAATGATAATTCGAGCTACATTCATTGAGGATCAAAGTGGGCTGGGCGCCACCTCGCGCCGTCTGTGATTTCCGCAGCCGTCGCCATCTCCAACTCCCCCCCCCCAAAAAAAACCGCACCGAAGGAGTCGGCAGACCTAATGAGCATGGATCCGCAATCTTTCTGTGCCCGTGTCTTCACCCTCAAACCGCGGCCCGCAATGGCAATTGCCTCGGAGTTCTGGATATTTAATAAGATAACAGACGCCGCGGCGCACAGTACCCGCTGCACCTTGGGTTCTCAGTGCGCGGGAGTTCGCGGCTCCGCACGGCGCCCCCTTTCCCGCGGGAGGCGCTGCCTCCAGGACCCTGCTCCCGGGGCCACCTGCAGCCCCTGGCGCGCCCACACCGAGTTTTCCCCTGTGTGTGTTTTCAGAAAGGCCCGCCAGGAGAACCGGGCCCCCCGGGCCCCCCAGGGCCGCCGGGAATTCCTGGATCGGATGGCATCGACGTGAGTCTCTACACTCTGGACTGGATAGGGAGGGAGGGAAGCCGCGGACAAAGGGAAACTTTGTGAACGCTGGGCTTGGGCGCCTGGAGGCGTAGTGCCCTGTGTCTCCGGTAGGCGGCGCTAGCCAGCACCACAAAGAGCCTATTTGTTCTGCAAAAACCTCAAACCAGCCCTATAATGTAGACCCTGTTACAGTCGCCCGCGGACAAGGGATTGCTGTTCGGTCTATCAGCCACTGCTCACAGACAGCCCTTATCCCCTTTCCCTTCTTTCCTCGCCTTCTGGGGTAGGAGACGCCCTAACCTCTTCAGGTTAGCTGGAGGGCCTTGCCCAGACCGCTGACCAGCCCCTGTCTCTTCCCTTGGCTTCTTCCTCCCAAGTTAGAATCAGCCAGGCTTGTTCCCTGCTCACCCTGCCTGCCACGGTGAGGATTAAATACCTCATTCTGGAGGCTCCCGCAGGAGATCAGCCCCATGTTTACCGTCTGGACAGACTTCCATTCAGCCTGGCGCCTCCTCCCAAACACAGGACGCTGGACCCCAGCCAGGCCCTGGTCACTGCAGGCTCTGAAACAGGGTCTCTGGGGGCTGAATCCGACACCACTGGCCCTGCCCGTCTTCCACCAAGAGTCTTTTGTTACTCGAGAAAGAGGTCCTTTCCGCTTCAGGAACATTTTGAATCATGTCCCCTTGTTGGCCCCTTGGTCCTCGCTAGTCCTACCCACAGTCCAGAGCAGAGCTACCACCCACCCCACAAATTTTTCCAAAGCCCCAGCCTTTTCCCCACCCCAAGCCAAGTGGCAGCCTCTTCCAGCTAACTCAGAGCCCACAGCCTCATTTTGTGGGCCACATAATGGTCATTTTACCAATATTATGGTGTTGAAAGCCCACTTGCACATAGATTTCCCTCTCCCCAGCAGACTAGGGTTGGTTCTGAGGTCCTGACAATTATTTTTATGGGAGAGAGCAAGCTGTTTTCCTAAAAAATACAAGGCTGAGGGGACCCAGGACCACCCTCTACCCCCTGGATGCCTACTTGGGGAAGCGTGAGCCGCTTGGGGCTGCCTTACCAACTCATGTCTTGCAGGGTGACAAGGGACCGCCTGGAAAAGCCGGCCCTCCGGTGAGTGCTTTTTCTCTGTGATCTTTTACCTGTCTGGACCTCACTTGTTGTCTGGCTCATGTTTGTTCCACTTCTATTTCCAAGGGACCCAAGGGAGAGCCAGGCAGACCGGGGCCAGATGGGCCGGATGGGAAGCCGGGCATTGACGTGAGTGCCTGAGTGTGGGCAGCACAGGGGAGGGCTCCAGCTACTGACTGTGACGCCTGGGTGTGGCTTCTTTCCTTACCTGTTCCCAGGGAGACTCTCCAGCTGTGAGTCCCCTAGTCTCACAACGACTTGTGAGCTTTCTAGAACCTCACGCCCCTTTCTGGAGCATTGAGTCACAGGAACGGGTCCAGAGGGCTCTGCTCTCTGTGAGATGTACGGTTGTCCTGTTTGTCAGCCCCCCTCAGAAATGAGTGTCACATTTCTGCCTTGTAGGGATCAGACTAAAGACCCTGGGTGGGGCTGTCCTTGTGGGTTCCCTTTTCTTTTCACCAATGCCTCCAACCCCAGAGGCCATACTGGGAAGTAGGGGAAGGGAAAAGGAGCCATCAGGCTCCCTAGGTTTTCATGGGGTGTGGTGAAAAGCCTGGGCCCAGTCAGGGGGATCCGGACCTGCCCTGCCCTGTGGGTCACAGAGCAGCTTGCCCCTCGCAATCCCACCTTTTCTTTCTCCCCAGGGTTTAACTGGAGCCAAGGGGGAGCCTGGTCCTATAGGAACACCCGGAGTCAAGGCAAGTGGCCTGCTGGGGACTCGGGCAATCTAAAGCCAGCCTTCGAGAGGGGCTGCTGTAGAGGCCAGGATTGCCCAGGCTCTGAACCTCTGCTGTTGTTCCTACAGGGCCAGCCTGGGCTCCCAGGTCCCCCGGGTCTGCCGGTGAGTACCACCTATGAGACTTTTGTGGAACGCCCCTCAGGTGGGGAACGGTGGAGGGAGCCATGAACCCAATTTCCTTTCCTTCTGTTCCAGGGCCCTGGTTTCGCGGGACCTCCGGTAAGTCCTCAGTGGCAGGGCAGGGCAGGGTCCCAGGACTCTAAGGAAAGGAGGGGACAACAGAAGGACTTGGGACAGGGCACAGCCATTTGGGGGCGGGGCCAGCATCCTGTGACAGTGCCAGGAGCGGGCAGGCTTTCTGAGACCTTGTCCCAGGCTTCTCGGGCCCTATGAGCTGACCCTGGGCCCCAATCTGCCAGTCTCTCTCTGAGCTTGGCCAAAAAGTCAGAGTGAAAAAGAAGCTTCGGGTACCTGTGCCTACCTTCTTGTCCTGGGTGGGCTGACCCCTGAGGCATCCGGGACATCCACGTCTCTGCTCCTCAGGGCCCACCTGGACCTGTTGGCCTGCCCGGTGAGATCGGAACCCCAGGCCCCAAGGTGAGCCCCAGACTGCTCTACTCACGCTGCCTCCTGCCCTTTACCCCCAAGCTGGTGAGCTGGACTAGGCTCTCCAGGAGCTTCCAGGCTGGCTTATGGCTTCAAGGCAGGAATCTCTCCCGAGAGCCACCCTGCAGTAGCCCTTTCCTCTCCTGCCAGCCTCCAGGAAGTGCCCTAGGGGCAGGGCGGATAGGGCAGTGGCAGGAACTGGAGGAGGGGGCAGAGATAACCAGGGCAGGGCAGGATGGTGGTACCAAGGGGCCCTTTTTGCTTCCAGGGAGATCCAGGGCCAGAGGGGCCATCGGGGCCCCCGGGACCCCCTGGGAAACCGGTAAGTGTCCTTGGATGTCCCACGTGGCCATGTGCTCCTGGGGAAGGGCTTGGGGTGGGGAAGGATCAGGTCAGACTCCACCTTTGTTTGTCTGTTCCAGGGGCGCCCAGGAACCATCCAAGGCCTGGAAGGGAGTGCTGACTTCCTGGTGAGAGGGGGCTTCTGGGGCAGCATGGAGCTAGGGTCAGCGGGTGGGAGAGGGGCAGTGAGGGAGCTGCTCAGCCAGGAGCAGTGGGAAGATTGTTCCAGGGGTGACAAGACAGGGCCGCGCTGCCTGGCTGGCCTGGCCAGGCAGGTGACCCCAGGGCCATGAGACTGTCTTTCCAGTGTCCAACCAACTGTCCAGCGGGCGTCAAGGGCCCTCCCGGGTTACAGGGAGTGAAGGTGAGAGCCCCTGGTCTGAGGCCCGGGAAGGTGGGCAGGGGATGCGCAGGGGAACTCATAGCGAGCTCTCCGCTTCCCTGCAGGGGCATCCGGGCAAACGTGGGGTTCTGGGTGATCCTGGCCGCCAGGGGAAGCCGGTGAGTGTGAAGGCCGAGGGCCAGGGGATGGACTGTGTGGGAGGGGCATGACTCCTGCTTCATCCCTTCTCCAGTCCCCTCCTCTCCCCGGACAGAGCTTTGAGCTGGGAGGCAGGAGACGTATGTTCTAAGCTAATGTGTCTGTGCACAAGTCCTGACTTCTTGCTCGACCTCAGTATCCCCGTCTGTAGTATGGGACTATATGGTCTCAAGGATCTTTCCTGGCTGGTCTTGCTGGGGGAGTTGGCTGGTATCTTTGCCTGTGTGTTATCTCTCTGTCTCCTGCCTGTGTGATCCCTCTTCCCTGCCCTCAGGGTCCCAAAGGAGATGTGGGTGCCTCTGGAGAGCAAGGCATTCCTGGACCACCGGTAAGGAACACCTTCCCCTGCGGCCGGTCTGTCTCATGCTGGAAGTCCTTACTGAGGTCATTCACTCGCTTGGGCCTCTAGCTTATAAAAGAGGCCTGTTTCCTGGTACAAAAAAAAAAAAAAAAAAAAAGGGCCTGTGTCCACCCAGGAATGTCTCCAACTGGGAGAGCAGGGGAGGCTCACTGTCAGGTATTAAGGGACAGGAACCAAAGGTGCCAGCCAAAGCCTGGCTGAGGTCCAGGTTGTGCTACTTTGAGTGACTCTTGTGAGTACCCCCATTTCTGAGCCTCAGTATCCCATCTATGAGCTAGAGCCTAGGCTGCCTACTGCAAAGCGGCATCGTGAAAAGGGTTGGGGTCAGAAAAGGTATGAGGAAGCAGACTTTGTAGCTGTCATTTTCCTGTCTTGACAGGGGCCCCAGGGCATCAGGGGCTACCCAGGAATGGCTGGACCCAAGGGAGAGATGGTAAGTGAATCCAAGGGTGTCCTGCAAGAGCCGCAGTGCCTGGGCCTCTGGTCTCGGGGGTTCCAGCCAACACTGAGCCACAATACTTTCTTCTGCCAGGGTCCTCCTGGGTATAAAGGCATGGTGGGCTCCATTGGCGCTGCTGGGTCACCGGTAAGCTGGCTCCTGTCCCCTGGCTCCAGGCTGGAGCTCCCTTGCCTGCAAAGCAGGTACTGCTCTCCTGAGCCTGTGTAATGTGGATTCCTGTCTATCCGTCTTGCCAGGGTGAGGAAGGTCCAAGGGGGCCACCAGGCCGACCTGGGGAGAAGGGCGACGTGGTGAGTGCTCGGGGCCTGGGGGTGGGGGAGGGGAGCACCCGGCAGGACTCAGTGCCACCCAAGGCTGGTGCATGTACACATACACGTGTGTGTTCTACGTGTGTGCACGTCTGTGTCTGTGGATGACTGCCAGGTGACCCAAACTGAGACTTTGAGATCCAGGTCTGTGGTCACTGGGGCGAGATAATGAAATTCCAGCGATCAACCAGGAGGCTAATGGGATTTGGTCTGCGTCCCAGTTCTCTTAATTCTTTCTGTATTTTTAATTAACAGACAATGCTGGGCAATTTTTGGTTTACCGAAAAACTGAGCAGAAAGTATAGTTAACTACGTTTTTATTCCGTAATGCAAGTTTTAAAATATATGTAAAAGTAGGGAGACTGATGTAATGGATCCCCTCTGGCTGGGTCTCCAATTCCACAGTTGCTGATGTCTTGCCACAAACCCTTCTTGTCTCCTTTTCTCTTTTCCTCCACCGTGACTGCCCTGCTCTGCTGTTTTTAAGCAAATCCTCAGCACCGTGTCATTTTACCCCTACATATTTTCGAACGTATCTGTAAAAACAAAAAGAACTTTTTCCTTCACATGATCATGTCACTATCACAAGTAACAAAATAATTATTCTTTGACATTGCCTAATAACCAATCTAATTTTGATCTTTTGCAATTATCTCAAAACTGTTGACAGTTCTTCAGAGCACGACAACCTGCCTCCCCCTAACAAAAAGCCCACACATTCTCTAATGGTTGTGTTCCTTGTCCAAGTGAGCTGTGGTCTCCGTGGACACCAACTCTGGGAGCCCCCCCCCCACCTCCCCCTCGCCTCCAGCCCCTGCACTCTGTGGCCCTTGCCACAGGGACTCTGGGACCCAGAGGCTACCAGCTCAGATATCCCCTCTCTGCATGGCCAAGTGGGCCTCAGCATCCTGCCGAGGCCCTGACCTCTGTCCACTTTGCAGGGCAGCCAAGGCATGCGAGGACCCCAGGGGCTGCCAGGCCCAAAGGGAGCAACTGTAAGTGCCAGAGGCCTAGGGACGAAGGCCAGGGTCGGGTCTGAGCATTCTCGGCACAAGCGGGAGAAAAGCCTGGGTTCTAGACTGAACTCTGCCGCAGAGGGGCTGGTTCTGCAATCTCGGCAATGCCTTCTTCTCTGTGCCTTAGTTTCCCCACCTGTAAACAGGAGTGATGCTGTGGAAAAGATCGTGGGATGGGTATAGCCCCTGGGGCGCTGTCATCCACACTGAAGAAGGCTCGTGGCCTGTCTCCCATTCGGTGCCCTCCTACAGGGGCTGCAGGAGCTTCCTCAGCTGACCGAATCTGCTCTGTACTGCATGCTGCAGGGGCTGTGTACAGGGGCTGTGGATAGACGCCCTGACACCAGCCACCTCCCCACTGTGAGGCTCTCTGTACTTCCCTCCTCTGCAGGGCTCCCCAGGCATCGATGGCAAGGACGGGACCCCAGGCACTCCTGGCATGAAAGTGAGAGTCGGGACTGTGGTGGGACTGGGGAGCCAGGGCCCTCTCTGCTCAGGGATTTGGGATCCCATCCCGTGACTCTAGGGGTCTCTACACATCCTAGCACACCCCTCCAGGCCGCCAGACCTATTTTCATGCCCTGGACTGGAGGCTGTGGACCCTCTGGCTGGGCTTCTAATTTATGCTTCTGGTTCTCTGTTTTTCCAGGGCAGTGCAGGACAGGCAGGGCGTCCAGGGAACCCAGGTCACCAGGGCCTAGCCGTGAGTATCGGGGAACCCCACAGGCTGCCCCACAGTCAGACTGCTGCTCTGTGGGCTCAGAGGCCAGGCGTTGCCATCCACCTCCGCACAAGGATACGAGTGGCTCATGAGGCCGAAACCCACACCTGGGCTCTTGCTCTGTCATTTCTGTGCCCCGCGTCCGGGTTTAGCCTTCATTATTTGGACAACTGCTCCAGCTTCCTCTTTGCCATTCCAGTCCTTCTCAGTGGCCACATGAAATCTAATCGGTTCCCTGCTAAGCACTTTCCATGGCTCCCATGGCTTCCAGGACAGTCACTCAGTCTAGTCACTTGGTAAATAGCTATGGGAACTTTACACAAACAGTTACGCACAGGACAGACGTAACCCTTACTTCACAGCTCATCTAACATTCATCGACCACCATAATCTGATCCCAGCCTACTTTTTTTACTTCATTGGCCACTATCACTCTGTCCTCGCCTCTTCTCTACACATGTGGCTTTTCTGTCTACACCCCGTTAAGGCTTTTCCTGGACCCTATGTTTGGAGAGCCCTTCCCTGTTCTCTGTGGCTTCTCAGCACGCAGACCCATCTGCACCGCCTACCTTCTGGAGGCCAGGCCTGGGAGGAGCCTGGCTTGCGGGGCTGCGAATGTGTAGAGTTGAGTTCCTGCACACGCGCATGGTGTGCCAGGAGGTCACCTTCTGCCACAGACACAGGTCCTAACAGGCAGTGTCCCCTGTACCCTGTCCCCTGTACCCCAGTCCTCTCCCTCAGGGTTCTGGGCAGGCTGGAGGGTACAGTCATGAAACTATGCCTGGGTCTCTGGTCATTCAGTTCCTGTGAGGTGGAGGAAAGCTAGGTGGGGGTGGGAGGCATGGGGCGGAAACAGATGTCAGCCTCTTTCTGCAGGGGGTGCCAGGCCAGCCTGGAACAAAAGGAGGCCCAGGAGACAAGGTGAGATGCTGCCAAGCTGGGTGCAAAATTGGTTCCATCTGAGCAGGGGAGCCACGGGAGGCATGGCCCAGGCCTAGCCCCAGACCTGAGACAACCTGAACACAAGCCGCCTCCATCCCACCCCTTCCCACAGCCCTCAGTCTGTTCAGTGGAGACAGGATGGATGGCTTTGAATCTAAAGGCAACACAAACACAGGACAACCAGTGGAGCCCACAGGACTTGGCCGAGAACACCCTTTCCCTTGGGCTCACGGGGTGTCGTTGACTGACCTCAGCTCTGTTTTCCTGCAGGGCGAGCCAGGCCAGCAGGGCCTCCCTGGATTCTCCGGTCCCCCTGGGAAGGAGGTAAGCAGCCCCCTCCACTGACACAGGGTGGCTTTGGCCCTCCGAGGCCTGAGGGCCCTGCTCTGACCACAGAGCAGGGAGCCCATGGGTGGAGGCCCAACCTAGGGATCCTCTTGGTTGTCTCTGCCTGGACCCACTGACCCAGGAAAGAAGCCCTCACTGTCTCTTTTCTAGGCTGTGTCCCTAAAGGGAGCCAATCAGCTGAGATCCAAGAATGGGAGGTGTAAAAAACCAAAAAAACAAGAGTGGGAATAATGAGCCAGGTGTGGAAGGGAGGGTCCCACCAGGCTTACTCTCAATATCTCTTCCCTCCAGGGAGAGCCAGGGCCTCAAGGAGAAATTGGTCCTCGGGGCATAGTGGGGCAGAAGGTAAGTGCCTGTAGCAGTGCTTCCTCCCTGAGGTCCCTTGCTGCAACTGTTGGCGGCAGGGAGTGGGCCTCAACTCGCCGGCCTGTGAAATGGACCCAAGGACCTCCTGCTGGTGACAACAAAACTTGAGGAATTTGCCAAGGTCTAGGGCACGGCCCAGGGCCTGCCCCGTGCTGAGAACCTTGGCGTGACTGACCGTCTCTTTCCATTTCAGGGTGACCAGGGTGAAAGGGGTCCTGTGGGGCAGCCAGGCCCTCAAGGACGGCAGGTGAGTGTAGGCCAGCTGGGGTGGGCAGTGGGGAGCACATCCGGGAACCTCGTTTGATTTACACCTCTGGCTTCTCTTCTCAGGGTCCCAAGGGGGAACAGGGCCCCCCTGGAATTCCAGGGCCCCAAGGCTTGCCAGGCATCAAGGGAGACCAGGTGCCAAACGGGGCTGGAAAACAAACGCCTGGGAAACCAGGCCAAGCCTGGGGCAGGTTGGGGATGGGGTCGGTGGAGCGCAGCTAGTTGGGCTCCCCTAGTCTGCGGGCCCCGCTGGGGATGTATAGTGCTCGCTTTGCGTGCGTGAAGCTCCGAGTTCAATCCGCAGTACCAAACCAAACAAAACAAAACAAAAAAATGTGGGGCCCAGGGATCTGGTCTGGTGGGCGAGGTAGGGCTGGCGAGAGGGGTGCGGCGGGGAGCCGCGTTGGGGGACCCCTAGAGCACTCCTCAAGCCCCTCATCTACCTTTCTCAGGGCTTTCCAGGGAAGATCGGGCCCCGCGGCGGAGTGGTGAGTCTCAGCACCCGCTGCCCTGGCCTCCAGGCGCCCGGCGCGTGGGACGTAGGGTGCGCCCACCGCGGGGTGCGCCGCCCGCTCCGCCCCACGTCTGGCTGCTAGCGCGCGCCCGACCCATGGTTGTCTCTCCGCAGGGCGACCCGGGGGTGGCCGGCCTTCCCGGAGAGAAAGGCGAGAAGGTGAGGGAGGCGCAGGGGCTGAGGGGAGCGGGGGCTGGGCGCCGGGGTCCCTGCCGTCCAGTGACCGCAGCTCCATGTGCCTGCAGGGCGAGTCTGGCGAGCCCGGGCCCAAGGGACAGGTAAGCCCGCCCCAGGCCACGCCCTCGGTCCGAGGTCCCCCATTTCCGCGGGACCCGCCCTCCTGGCCACGCCCCTCCCAGACCCCGCCCCTTGCCTCCCTCCCTCCCCGCTCTCGCCTTCTCATCTTTGCCCTTCGCCCACCCGCCCCCTGGCAGCCAGGAGTCCGCGGAGAACCTGGCTACCCTGGCCCCAGCGGGGATGCGGGGGCTCCAGGGGTGCAGGGCTACCCTGGGCTGCCCGGCCCCCGAGGACTGGCTGGAGACCGAGGCGTGCCAGGACAGCCCGGCAGACAGGGCGTGGCGGTGAGTTGCCCCATCCCTCAGTGCAGGGCGATTCTAGTTGGTGGGAGATTTGGGGGTGTGGTTTATTCTCCAGACACCGAGAGTTTCCAGAAGGCTGCTGGCTTCCTCGGGTTGGTTCCACACCCAGATAAGAGAGGATGGGGGTACCGTGTGCAGATCCTGGGAGAGGATGGGAACACGGGGGTCAAAAGGTGCAGGGATGGTTGGCCCTGGCGGCCAGCGTTCTTCCTGAAAGACCTCCTCTGCTTTCAGGGCCGGGATCCCAGTGACCAGCACATTGTAGACGTGGTGCTGAAGATGATGCAAGGTGATGCAGGGTCCTCGAGGGTCTGGAGTCCCTGATCCTTCCAGCTCTGCTTCCAAGGGGCCGTGGGACCCTGGGATAAATCACTCTGGACCTTTAACTTTGGCATAACAGGGCCTGGGCAAGGGAGAATGCAAACCCGGGCCTTTCCTGCCTACAAACCTAGGGGCCAGGAGCTGTCAGGATACTCTATCTTCCATAGCGTTGCAGAGTTGACAACTGTCTCACACACGTCTGTCTGTCCCCCTCCTCCCTCTAGAGCAACTGGCAGAGGTGGCTGTGAGTGCCAAGCGGGAAGCCCTAGGTGCAGCAGGGATGATAGGTCCCCCAGGACCCCCTGGGCCACCTGGATACCCGGGCAAGCAGGGACCCCATGGACACCCTGGCCCTCGAGGCATTCCTGGCATCATAGGAGCCGTGGGTCAGATTGGCAACACAGGACCCAAGGGTGAGTTCTACCCCGCAGAGGGAGTGGGTCGGCAGTGGGAGCCTGGCCAGGGGCCCCAGGCAGCTGAGTGTTCAGCCTCCCTCGTCTCACTACATCTCACCATTCCCCATCCCTGGATGAGACTCCTCGGCCTTTCCCCTTCCCTCTGCCAAACTCTGGGAGGCACTCCTGGGCTCTTCTCCTTAGCAGATGAATGAAAAGGAATGAATTTGTTTGATACCTTTGGCTGTTTTAATTTGTTTCATGGTATCTCAAACATCTTTCCATGTCTCTGGGCCTTAGATGTGTCACCTGTGGAGACATTAATAGTACCAACCTCATAGTGTTCTGTGGGAATTACATTGAGAGGTGATTTACATAGAATTCTTAGTTCACTGCTTGGTACATAGTAAATGCTAAGTATTATCATTGGATACTTTCCTGCAGTAAAATTTATCAGATATGTAATTGCCCATCTGTTGTCTTTACCTCCCTCTATTTCGCCAGCCTTCCTAGGTCATTTCCAACTTTCCGTGATTTTAAACTAGCACACTGCTGGAATAATAGTTGTGTGCAACAGAAATTAAATAACAAACAAAATGGGAAAAATCATTTTTTAATCCTGAAGCACTGAGACTCACTTTTTTGTCTATAGGGAAGCGTGGAGAGAAGGGTGATCGAGGTGATGTAGGACGTGGGCATCCTGGGATGCCTGGTCCCCCTGGGATCCCAGGTAAGACCTTGGCCCTGCCCAGCTATCATCCTGTCCCTGAGCCTGGGGATTCATGAGCCAGGGACACCTGGTACCTCACTGTCAGCCTGGTCTGGCTGGGAACTAGAAGCTGGGACTCTGAGGACTTCCTGGGATGTATCGTAGTCACTTCACAGAGGGCAAGGAAGAGCATTCACTGACAGGGAGTTCTGAGCAATGGAAACCACAGGGTCTCTTTTTGGGGAGTGGGGAGAGGTCCTTCCTGTGCTGGCTTTGGTCTTGTTTTCCCCACCTGAAAAATATCCCAGCTTAGCCAGGTATGGTGGTGCACGCCTTTAATCCCAGCACTCGGGAGGCTGAGGTAGGAGGAGCGTTGTGAGTTCGAGGCCTGCTTGGGCTACAATGCGAGCGCAAGGCCGGCCTGAGCTACATAGTGCAACCCTGCCTCGAAAAACTAGGGCCAGGAGTTTGGCTCAGTGGCATAAGCGCCTGTCTGGCAGGTGTGAAGCTGTGAGTTCGATCCCCGGTGCCACAAAAAAAAAAAAAAAAAAAGAAAAATATCCCAGCTTAATAATTCTAGGCCAAGATAGAAGGAAGCCCTGATGTCTGGACTTTGTCCCATTTACAGGACTCCCTGGCCGGCCTGGCCAGGCAATCAACGGCAAGGATGGAGACCGAGGGTCCCCAGGGGCTCCGGGAGAAGCGGGCCGACCTGGCCTGCCAGGCCCCATGGGGCTGCCAGGCTTCTGTGAGCCCGCAGCCTGCCTTGCGGCATCAGCCTATACCTCTGCCCGCCTCACAGAGCCTGGATCCATTAAGGGACCATGAGCAGCAGGCCGGGACGGAGCCTGCCGCTATCCCAGGTCCTCTCCAGGCGGACACGCTCCCAGCCCCGGGAGCCAGCTTTCCAGGACCTTTGGTGCAGGACCCAGAGGTCCTGAGGACAAGGAGTTCTACAATGCAGGGGAAGGAAAGGGCGGGCATTAGAGTGAAAAGTTGAGACCGACAGGACAAGTGTTGCTGGAAAGTCAAAACTCTGAGCCAACAGGTCACTTTCCTTCTGGGAGCACCACCAGATGTTACCAGATGTTTCCTTAATCTGCACCATCTTCCACTGGCCATCTCATTGTTGGGGCAGGTAGACTGAGGTCCCTGCTGGTTCCTCATCTCATTTTCTGGACTTACTGGGTGACTGCTGATGGGTGACCAACCTGAGGTGGCCATCTTTAAGCCAGTCCCACCCCTTCCTTCCTGCCTCCCCTCTGAGTATTTAAACACCCACCTCCCTCCTCTTTCTGGCATTGCTCTCTCCCAGTCCCCTTCTCCCTATATCCATTCTGGTCTCTATCTTTGTAAATAAAAGCCCTCAACTTGGGTAGAAATCACAATGTGAGTTTCTGGACTCAGTGATTTTGTAGGTAGGGTGGGAAGTCGCTGGGCCTCCGTTACCTGGACAGAGTGGTGAGGGGCGCTGCGAGGGAGGGTGTGGGACCCCTTCATCTGAGCACATCCTGAACAGTGAGCATTGGGACAGCAGTGTGGCCTGCTGCAGACCATCCGTGTGGAGCGCTTGGGGCGGAGGCAGGATGGTGACCTGCTGTCTAATTTGGGCAAACCATTCTTTGCATTGCTATGGCAAGGACTCAGTTGTACCATAGCCAAGGATAGTCCACCCTCTGTCACGCCAGGGCCTGGCACCTGGGAGGTGAGTTTCAGTATCCAGTGTGTGCTGGCCCTGGAGCCGCTCAGCTGTGGCCTTCGAGGGGCCCCTAGGCCTGTGATAAAAACAGACATG
This sequence comes from Dasyprocta punctata, assembly GCA_004363535.1. Classification (NCBI taxonomy): domain Eukaryota; kingdom Metazoa; phylum Chordata; class Mammalia; order Rodentia; family Dasyproctidae; genus Dasyprocta; species Dasyprocta punctata. The sequence goes on along the minus strand of RJWM01025631.1, from coordinate 4,895 downwards.
GGCCTGGATGATGAAAGTCCAGGGGAGTCTGGCTCAGATCTGATATGCACTCTTCTGGCCTATGGCTCGATAGTCCAGCCAGGATTTTTTGAAATCAAATGAAGTCCTCTGCCAACCCCAGCCCACCTGGAGGCAGGCACATGACTTTAGCCTGAGCCCAAGCATCTGCTAAAGCCAAGGCCCCACAACTTCTCACCACATACTCAGTCATCCTCATGTCTCTGCCTCTCAACGCACACATTTTCCACTAGGGATGTCTCAGGCCCCAGAGAAGGCCCCGAGCTGTGCGGCTGCCAGGGAGCTGGGCGATGTGGAGACTCCAGGGCCCAGTGGAGGACGAGAGCTGCCCTAGCCCATGGCATGGAGGGATCTCTCTTCCCTAGGCAGAGTCACATTCTTGGTTCTAGTATGCGAAATCTTGGATTTAGAGTCTGCTCCTCAAGTTGCCCCACTTACTGACCTCGGGACACTGCCCTGTCCCTTGCTGTGACTGAGGCTGGGCTCCCTGGAGGGTATCGGTTACCACAGAGAAGTTGATGATTCACCAATCTCATGGAGAGTTGTGCCTCATTTCTTACAATTCAGGTAGTTGAAGGAGCTGAAAGGGGACTAATTCCTAGGGACACGTGGCTGCTACCTTTTGTAAGACTTCTGGTAAGTTAATGTCATTTAGATCACTTCATGTGTGATGAGTCTCCCATGTGCCTCTAATCTTCTGACCTCACTCTGCTGAGACCCTGGCCCATTCCACTCCTGCAGTGCTGGCCCTGTGCTGTTCCTCAAACATGTCACCCACATGCTGTCTGTACCCACTGACTGGAATGTGTCCCCAGTGCTACTACTGCCAGCCTCCTTGCTGCAGGTTTTTCCTCAAAATCGACTTCCTTTCTATCCTGACATTCCAGATCCCCTCCCATGCTTGACTGTTTCTCCTCACCACTTCTCACTGTCCATACAAGACACCAGACTACAAGTGCCGCCAGGCGGGATTGTGTTCCCTCTTTTCCGGTTCTTTCTCCAGCACACAGCCCAGTGTCTGGCACACAACAGGTGCCCAATCACTATAATATGGTCAGGATGCTCAAAGGAAAAAACCTGAACAACTATTAACACCAGAAAGGAAGGGACTTGTACTGGGTTTGTGTGTGGCTGTGCATCCCAGATGGCCTGCGTGTCTGGGTTGTTCTCACTGCCAAGAATAGGGACTGGTTCCTTCCACAACCAAATGTTGAAGCAAAAAAACAACAACAACAACAAAAAAATCTAGTGCAGCAATAATGAAGGAGGAAATCAAGACCCGTTTATACTTAGAAAGAGGGGAGTTTAAACAGCTTCACACAAAGGACCTTGTAGAAAGACAGCCCAGAGTCCAACACCACTTCCCCAGGACACAGCCTGCATCCCTGCCCTCCACAGCAGTCTAGCACCATGACTTCTTGCTGAAAGCACTGGGAGGACTTCCCAACCAGACCCATGGTTCCTAACACAGAAGCCAGGATGCGCCTGCTAAACTCAAATCGGATCGTGTCAGTCCTTACCTCCAAACCTTCCATGGCTTCCCACCACACCCAAGTAAAGCTTGAATTCTTATGATGACCTGCAAAATCTGTTCTCTCCCAACTTTACCTTCCACTCCTCCTTTCTAGCACACAGCATCCCAGCCGCTCTGGTCTTCTGCTGTTTCTCAAACACCAGGCTGGCTCCCACTTTGAGGCCTTTACACTTGTGCTTCCCTCTTCCTGAAATGCCTGGCACCTGTTCAGGTGAGTCCTATTGTTGCATAAATCTGGTACCAAGCCGAAAGGAAGGCGTCTTGCACCATGGAGTTAGAAGGCAAACTATGTATTTTGCCAGCGGGCTGGCAGGAAGGTCAGTTCCAAATCACCAGCCCCGAGTCAGCTTTGGGTTTTGGTTATATAGAGTTTGCAAGCAGGAAGTATCAAAAGCCAATAGGAACTCAGTTACAGAGCGTCATATGTTGTTGGGCAAATTGGGCAGATGCAGTTGGAGGGATTGTTTATAAGGCGGGAGAATCTTGCAAGGGAGTTGGAGGGAGGAGATGGGTAAAATCATGTATGTCCTTGTCCTTGACGAGGGACAGTCCTTGGAAAATGTTAGTAAAACGGGATTTATTTTTAGGTAGGAAAACAGAAGTACTGCAGCTGCACTGGGTCAAGTTGACCTGGACTATCTCTAGAAAGCATCTGGATGCAGTCTGTCAAGGCTGCCTGGGTTTGGTGGTCCAGCTATGGGGCGGGCCAGATGAGCACAGCCTGTCTCAATATGGTGTAAAGCTGCTAACTAGTTTTTACAATTTGAATTTCCTCTTACACTACTAACACTACTTTTCTCCTGTACATATATACCTAAGATAAAGTCTCCCTTATAGATTTGGCACAGTAAGAGGTTCATGATTACTAATAATAACATAGAGCAAGTATCATAATATATGATAATAAAAGTTATGTGAATGTGCTCTCTCTTGAAAGCCTCAAGACAAACACTAGTATTTTTGCATCCTGGTCAAAAGCCTGCCATGCCTTACCTGTTACTATCATCTAGTGAGTTGGGGGAGAGCTCTGACCCAAAGGAAGGGCAGCTATATGCTCAGGAGGTGGAGGCTGTCCGACTGTACAGGTTTTAGAACACAGGACGTCTGCCTCATGTCTAGTCAAATCATTTAGGATCTTCCTCTCTGGAAAACTTCCTGGATAATAAAATAGCCCAAGATTTACCTGGCCATGTTGTCTGAATACTCCACAATAAATTCCAAACAAACTGTACTCGGCCTGACCCATACATGCTTACAAGTTACTTGCTCACATCATTGTGGGTGTGTTTGCAGTACTGCAATCAAATACAGAGCCTTGTGCATGCTAGGTAAATACTGTACCACTGAGCTAAACCCCGACCCAGTTGTGGTCTTAAATCCAGTTTTCGGCTGGGCTGGGGATGTAGGCCAGTGGTAGAGTGCTTGCCTAGGTGCATGAGGCCCTGGGTTCAATGCCCAGCACAACCTCCCTCCCTGCCAAAAAAGTTTTTTGTTATAAATGTGGATACAAGTTTTAGATTACATGTTCTTGGCAATTTACTTTGTACAATTCCCAAGGACAGAACTTCAGGCCAACTGCTATTTACTAAGTTTTCTGCTAATGATGATAGAATACTCAAAACGGTCAAAAGCTACATAAAGTATTTATGTGCAGAAGTATGCAAAACATTGATGGAAAAAGACCAAGCAGAAGGAAGCTTCCTTGGGGAAGGGAAATGTACATAAAGGATAAGCAGTAACAATGAGCATATAGAGTATAAGGAGAAAGCTTGGACCATCATCATTGGTACTAAAGTCATTCCATTTATTCCAGGAATTTTGCTCCTACCCAAACAGAGGCAGAATTTATCAGCAGCTCTTAGATTTCACCAATGGAACAACTTAGATAAAGGCAGTACACAGAAGCAGCCCAGAGTCTGCCTTGGAATCCGAGACCCACCTTGCCGAGCTCATGCCTCTTTACCCAAGGATTAGCCCCACTTAACCGTGGTCCTATCTACGGAGTCTCAGGTGCAGAGTGCCACCCTTTCCTTCCGTGATTGGCTTATCTCCTCTTTCCCTGATTGGCCAGGACCTCAGGAACCCACCAGTCTTCTGTTATCTTCCCTGAGCCCCTGCCATCCAGACACTGGGTGGTCACATATTACAAAGCTAATTACTTCCCAGCACTCGGGAGGCTGAGGTAGGAGGAGCGTTGTGAGTTCGAGGCTGCCTTGGGCTACAACGCGAGCACAAGGCCAGCCTGAGCTACACAGTGTGACCCTGCCTCAAAAAACCAGGGCCGGGAGTTTGGTTCAGTGACTTAAGCGCCTGTCCGACAGGCGCGAGGTTGTGAGTTCAATCCCCAGTGCCGCAAAAAAAGAAAAAAAAAAAAGCTAATTACTGTGCCATACTTGTAAGTCAGGAAGACCAGAGGCAACTGGAGCAGACCAGGCAGGTCAGAGATAATTTGAAATTACAAAAATGGAGAAGGAATGACTCCAAATGAATGTTCCCAGAAAACATCAGCAAGAACCACTGCAGAGAAGGAAGAAGTCATGAAGAGGACCTGGACGAGGCCTGGGCTGGAGAAAGTGTGTGCCATTCAGCATGAGGGCCCCTTCTGCATGCAACTCTTCATTGACTACCACCCCGTTTTCCTAAGGCTAAGAAACACATCTGGGCATACACAAGACACAAATTACATCAAATTAAAGACAAGGTACACAAGTCTACATTGGCAATTTTTAATGTTTTACTTGTGCAGAACTTAACTTTGCATTTAAAGGCACAGAAGGAATAAAAGGCAGTTCTCAGAGCCTGAAGTCACAAGAAAAAGATACTGGATAAAAACCACACGGACTGTTCCACTTTAGCTGTGAGAAAATAAACAATGCAGTACTAAACGAGATTTTAATTTTTATTATAGTTCCACGTGAAGACATCACTCAAATTTCAGTTGAGCAAAAGACCGTATGGCCAGATACCAAAGGTACACAAGCAACCCCACTTTGGAATAAATGCCCAGAAAGTAAACATTATCAGTGAGACAGAGTGTTAGACACAAAATAAGTTCTCATTCAGAAAGTGGACAGATTTAAAGCAGTCAAACATACAGCTTTTAAAACTAGGAATCTTTCATGACAATTTTTGGAAAGTAAACATTATCCACATATCAAGAATTATCAAGTTTTAAAAATGGCTCCAGCACTAATAGTACTTATGACTACTGATAAAAGTTACAAAAATAAAACCAACTCTTCTGTCCTTGAAAGAGATAGAAAACTATATTTTTTCCTGTAATGTTCTAAGAGAACCATTAGTATTTGTCCCTTAAGTCTCTTAAAATGTAATTTCTTTTTTT